>JAJJMA010336559.1:7701-25403 GCA_023529015.1 Papaver nudicaule
AGGGAACACACTGATGAAGCTACGGGGGCCATGCAGTTCAACTTTAATTCATAAGATGTCTCTTATCAAGCTGGTAATGTTATGGATGGATTGGTTCATTACATCCTTTCGTTATTGTGGCAAGTGCAGAAAAAGAACCGAGGTACCTTGGTTGTTGTTAGTGAATTCCTGCACCTGCATGCCATCTATGTTAGCTGTTTAAGTTAGAGTATGGAAATTGGGTCCATTATTGGATAGTAGCTTTGTAGAAATTTTCGTAAGTTTTGGAATGGACATTTTGTATTTCGTTTATGTAACTCAAAGTTAATTTGGAAATGTAAAACGTTGTAAGGAATTTCGAGTATGATTGTATCCGAATATTGTTTGCTCAGGTTCTATATTATTTATAATACTAGAATTCCAAAACTGCAAATACAGATTTAGTAATATTTTTTTTTACTTCTCAGTACCTATTCTGCAACGTATATAAATGTTGCTGAAATTAAAGAATAGGTTGCTTTAAACCTAATCACAGCAACGTTTATAAACGTTGCTGAAATTAATTATAGCAACGTTTATAAATGTTCCAAATAATTAGCAACACCGTATTAGGAACGTATATAAGCGTTGCCGAAATTCATAGCAACGCCTATATCTGTTGCTAATCAGCCATTTTGGCGTAGTGTATGGTTTTAGTTATGTTTTCACCCAAATGAATCTAACCCACCCATCCACCTTATCTCTTATTTTCTTCTATCTCTTCATCGAGCAGCAGAGCACCATTAATTTATTCTCTTTCTTCATTACTTCTCCTTCCCAAAGAAGCTCATAATCTTCCAGATCCAAAAACTCCATCTCAAAATCAAACATATGTATCAGAAGAAGTCGAAAGCAAACCTTAGATAGAGATTTTTTTTCTTCTGAAATTGATATCAATCCCTCGCCACATATTCGATTTAGCTGAAGACTTCAAGAATGAGATCAATATCATAAGGTATAAACCCTATTCTTGTTACTTATTTTCTATGTTTGCTTGATTTTTTACATTATTTTTGTGAACATATTTCTGTAAGATTATGTAATGTTAACTGTATTTGAGAAATTTTAAGACACGGGTTTGCTCTTGATTCCAATTTTATGAACATATGAGGGTTTGGGTTCAAATTCAACGTGTGATGTGCAGATTGTTGATTCAATCATAGTTCTATTTCGAGTTGATTTCACTGGTCGAGGCGAGTTTGCTAAGCGTCAGGTAACTTCATCTTTCCTGTGTTATCTTGCTCTGAATACATCAGTTTCATGACATGTTTTTTTTTACCGAATCCTTACTTTGATGGCCCTGCAGATTTCACGTCTGGCCAAAATAGCTGAGGAGTTCAGTGTTGCAGTCTACATGACCAGCCAAGGTAATATTAAAACAATACAACACTTGCCCAAGTTAACTTCACCCATCTTAACATACTCATACTTGCCCTTTCTTAGTGTGTATATCTAATGTCTTTGACTGAGCCAAAAAAAAAAAAAGTAACATTGTGCTTTAGGTAACTTAAGGTTTGGAGGTTCATGGCAGATGGGTACACAGCTGCTAATGGTATGCACATTGGATTAGTGCAGTGATAGCTGCAAGACGTGTATTCAGAGTACTTATAAATAGCATATCCCAAAATATAGTGTAGTGGCTACTTAGTTTGTTATGCTGATTCTTATTGAATTGCAGATCCATATCCAAGAAAGGTTGAGTTTCAACAGATTATTTCAACCAGGCACGTACAGAGACATTCTTTAATGTGTGATTTCTTTTGCTGAACCAAATGATTCTTAGATGATGCATCAGTCGCATACTCGCATCCTTTAATATGTTCATGTTTACTTTCTTGGGATGATTTGATGAGCTATTTTCCAAAGAATGAAAAACTACACAGTAAGTATTGAGCCTTTGTCTTTTCCTTGCCACCCTTATTCTAAATAGTCTAAAGTTGTTATTTTATTTTGCATCTGTGTTGCAGATATACGCCGTCTCAATCACAATCCATATAGTCGTAAGTTAAAATAGTGAATAATTTTAAAATTTGCTTAACCGAATCCATATGTTCATCTCTTAATTATCGCTTAAATTTGCAGTTGGGCTTCAGATTGATACCTCTGATACGTAAGTTTGACTTTTATCCTTTAAGGGTTTTGATTATTGCGATCTTAAATGATGGTAAGTATTAGAAGACCACTTCGAATTGTATGTATCTGCACTTCATACTTTCTGTTATCTTATGTATCCATCGAGTACTGATCTAACACTTCTTGCTGGAGTAAGGATCATACTCGATTTCAGGCAATTCTTTTAAGAATTTGCTCTAATTTGGAGTATGCCTTTATTGATTATGCAGACATGGGTTTCCTCTGGCTCACCTAAGTCGACTGTATGTTAAGTGAGAAGTTGTTGATTTGCAGTTGCCTCTTGGGCTTAGCTGAGTTTCATTTTTAACAGGTGGGAAGCACATTGGTGGTTGTATTACTTTCTCCTTTTCGTTTTCTTTTAATGTTATGTATGGGTTCTGATGTGAGATTTGTTCTTATTCACAACAGGATAACCATTGTGGTTGAAGCCATGCAGTAGAAAGAGATCGGGATAGAGATAAGAAACACGTTAGTCATAGGCACATGTTTGAATTTCACAAATGCTATGATATGTTTTTGTCTAACACGATAGTCGTGGTAGCTAGTTTCACATTTGCTGGACATGACTTCTTGTTTGGACGCACATATGAACTACTCTCTTAGTATATTGATGTTACTGGCATAGAATTGTGGATTTTATTTTTTAGAATTGTAAGATTTATTTTCTGTTGAGTGGACAATGTAATATAGACTATTTTCCTAACTTTAGTTCTCAAGGTTATGATTGCTTAGTTAAGACTTCAGGAATTGATCATGTGTACTTGTTATACTGCATTTTGTGATCTTTTTTAGTTATATTTCTTTGGTGCTTGTTGTTCTATATTGGACCGGTAATCTTCCATTTTTTCTATTATGTACACTGTTACTCATTTCTGACCGACTTAACCTCTTGTGATTGTAGGTTGGCTTGTGATGATTGGTGTGGTCAAGAGGAAGCTATATTCCAGTTCAATCTATCTGATAGATTTCCATATCCACCTGCAGGCAAGTGTGGGAGTTATCGGACAGTTAAAAGTTTCATTTTGCTGGTTTATTTTCACTTGTCTATGTCCAAACTTAAATGTGAATTGAATTCAGTTTTACGAACTTAAATGTGAATTGAATTCAGTTTTGAACTTTGTAATCAACTGATCATTTGAACTTATAAATCCAGTGTCATTCCAATTGTGTCTAATTTGAATTTTAGCCTGAATCATATTTTATTTCATCTCAGTCAGAAGGATTCAGCCTTATCTGAATCTGATTTCAGTAGGTTGAATCAGATCTGTTTCAGCCAAATCTGAATTTGATTTCAGGCTGAATCTGATTCTATTTTTTTATTTAAAAATCTAGAGATACAACCCTCATGAATTGTTGTCATCACTTGTGTAATGACCCTTGATGGGGGTCGTTGATCAGCGCCCCTAGTTGTAGGGTCGCTTAAAAATAAAGCGCTTTATTTACGACGCTTGTGACGACCTTGACTAGGGGTCGTAATACGCTTGAACACCACGCTTATTCACGGTCGTTTAAGGGGCGATTTCCACTAGTGTTAGGTTTTTACCAACGGGTTAGAAGAAAATTGTTCTCACGACCTTTAGGTTTTTACCAACGGGTTAGAAGAAGATTGAGTTGGACCTCATTACAAGAATATGGACTTTTCTAAGTTCGGAAACTTGCTTGAGGCGCCCTACTCAAGGTTGCTTAACTTTAAAGCAAAGCCTCCCTTGACGATCAATATAAATAGATGGCCTTCAGCAAGATACAAACCAATCCTCTACACATTTGTGTATCCTTGCATAAAGGTTGGTCGTCATCTCGAAGTCCTTTTTCTTGGACTACGACTATTTGAAAGACTTCACTTGGGGATCGTAAAACACAAGTCGGAATTGATATTCCTGATCATGTATCTTAGGTTGTTTTGTTGTGGTCAATTCAATCAATAAAGACCAAAGATTTGATAGAAGCTTTGTACGGATGCACTCGGTGTTATAAGTCCTAGAAGCTCCATAACGCAATTCACGAACTAGGTTTCATATCGAGTTCGTCATGCGTTACGAGGTAAAACTGTTTAGGCCAGATCAATAAGCCATAATCAGTAAATCGATTTTCATTAACCTTGACTTTAAGTCTAAAGGAAATCACCTATCATATTCTTTGTTGAACGACAAATCGGTACAACCAGGCGTCCTATTAGAGGCAGGGTAGCTCTAGTCTTCACGACGGACTGTGGAGCAACTCCTAGGCCTGTAAAGGACGCCAGCATAGGGGAATCAAGTGCGTAGGCTTCTACGGGAGTCAAGAGACGTAGGAGCACAACGGTAGCTGAGTTGCTTAGAGGGTTAATTCAGTCTCGATATATTCCAGTTTGAAGTCTGATAGTAGGCTAGCGCTTGTATTCGCTTAATAATGTGTGTGTTTAAATCTGGACTAGGTCCCGGAATTTTTCTGCTGGTTGTGGTTTCCTTGTTAACAAAACTTCTGGTGTCTTGCATTGCTTTTACCTTCCGCGTTATATTGTCTCTGATCTATATAATTCAAGTATTGCAAGTTTGTTGATTCTAACCTTGAGTGAATCCATCTCTATTGAGATCTACGAGAACTTGTTCTTGTTAGGATTCGGTTCTTGAACAAAGAACTGTGCTCGGGTTGTTGCTTGAATGTATATTGTGAGATCGTTCAAGTAACCTAATCAACTAGTTTCACGAATTCAAAATTTGGTGGTATATCTCGGTATCCCCTCCTTTTCATAATCCCACGACTTCTGGCGAAGCCTTTTGACGCAGTTCGATTCATCGTACTATGGCTTTGAACTGATGGTTTTTATTTGAAGATTTGAGTTTTCTCTTTTTACTTCCTTGATACCAATTGTTCAAGTCTGCAGATAATTCAATTAGTTTAGCAGAACACACTTTCAATGGAGCGAAAGTGTTGCGGCTATGAATGAAAATGTAATAGGTGGTCCAGATACTGAGAAAATAAATGTGCGTGCTATCTCTTTGGTACATATAAGCTACACCTGCTATAAATCTTTTTTAGGTTGCTCAAGCTAATACCTATTTCAAAGTACGCTTTACGACTATACCTACGCGATTTCAGAAGATATTAATTTAGTTGCAAAATTAATTAAGGTGTGATGCGAAGAATAAGAGAATTACTGGAAGAGATTTTTTTGAAAGTATGAGCTACTCGAGCTTTAACTATGATATGTGGGTGAGTTTCATGTACGTGTTTCTTAAACAGAGAGCTCATAATACAACTTCTCTTACCATGATTTTATTGGAAAACCTAATAAAGAAGAAGATTTATTTTTTTGAAAACGATAACTATAAATAGAAGTGTAAGTGATGATATCGTAAATAACTGAAAGTAATTAAATGATCGAAAATAACTAAATGCGGTAAAAGATCTTGAGAGGACAAGTTCTTGAAAGTAAATGAACTAAAAACTTTTAAAGCGCTGAATAGTATATTTGTTGAATCTTAAATGAAGCACAACACCACAAGGTAGTAATCAGAATAAACTTTTATCGTAATAGAAGAAAAATGCACTCGAAAGGCGCCGAGAAAAGGGATGTGCGTGCTAACGCTCAACGTCTTGAGTACTAGGGGCCTTGCTTGTTGGGAAAAGGATTCAGAAGATGTAAAGGAAAACTGTAAAAAATGCGGAAAAAAAAAACTTTTAAAAAACAAAAGCAACCAAATATCATCAACTTTTTCTCAATTGCACAAAATCATCAACAAAAGTCGACATCCCCTTAGTCGGTGTTAAAAATAGCCGCTAGAAATTTACTAGGCACAACTACCCCCGAACTATTTCTACTCCCGTGCACTCAAATATCAAAGGACAAAAGCCAGTAAAGAAGATTTTTTATACCTACGTATAAATATGGCATCCATAAGGGCTTATGGTTCTCATCTTGCATTGCCGCTAATGCAACCTCATGCTGTATTTACACCTGGTTATAGCATGTTTGGATACACATTGAGAAGCAATTTTTCGACTTCTGGAAGCAAAAAAATCAGAAGTTAGTTTGGCAAAACAATTTCAGAGTAACTTTTGAAAGCAGAAAAGTTAACTTCTTCTAAAGCAAAATCTTTTTTTACCTCTGATTTCTGGAATTGACTTCTGCTTTTGAAGAAGCAGAAGTCAGAAGTGCTCTTGTGGCTATTAGTGGCCAGACTTGCTTGACTCAGACGAGTCAGATTGGAAGTACATAACTCAGCCAAGTCAGATTCAAATGCGGATCGCCGCACCCCAAACAGTACCTAACAAACAGTCTGCAAGTCAGTAAAAAAGAAGAAGTATGATATTGGTGCACCACAAGACGTGAATATGTGAACGAGAAGATCAATCTTGTTTTTCTCTCCCATGATGAATTTATGTTTCATTCATGATCATCGCTTATGTTTTTTTTTTTGTCTCCATCTCATAATAAAGATTACACCAACATGTTTTACTTCCTGTTAGGGTCCTAGACCAAAACAAAGGAACTCACAGATGGAACTCGGTTTAGAACCCTAGATATACCCTTTGAGTTGGGGGTTAGCCACCAGAAATAAAGAATAAGAAGAGACGAAGTTGTAGAAGAAGAACTTGTATTAATTCATATGCCCTACTACAGGCTCTGGACGAGTATATATATAGCTAACAAGTTACTTGATAGGCAAGCATTACCAATATTAAGAAGTTCATGCAAACTAGGAAACCAGCTAACTCTATTCTAGGCAAAAGTAAATAAGGAAATAGCATAGGCAGTGTTGGTGTCACAACACTTCCACCATCGTCAACAACTGGAAAACTGATAATTCCCTTTATACCCTCTCTATCTTAAGATCCAACTCAGAAGAAGAAGGTGAGTTCCAAAGAATCCTATTTGTTTTTCTTTGTTAATTCATAAATTTGTTTGCTGGGTTCATGTAATTTGATAAATTAAGATGTGGGGCTCGATTGAAATTCCCTAGATTTCCAATTTTAGGATCAAGAATAGGATTTTTTTTTTATTTTTTTTTGTAGAATCAAATGATTAATGGAGAGGGGACTGGAGAGAATGGTATCTCTAACGTCTCCTCTCGAGATCCATTCAATGAATATCGTTTATGGAAACAAGATCAGATATTGGATAATGGTGGTGATGATGATGCTTCATCCGAGTACAATTCGTATGATGAATCAGAATTCGAAAAGTATTGTAGTGCTAATTCACTTATGGGTGGTACTTCAAGTACGTGTAGTTCTCTGGGTACCTGTAATGATTTTTTAGATTCTGATTTAGCTTCTTTTAAGAATTTGAAATTTGATGATGTTGGGGCTGCTAGATTTAGAAGGAATTCCGGCGATATTGATGTTGCTAATGAAGAAGAGAGGGCGCAGTTGAGGAGTAATCGAGCGCAGTGTTTGCCAAAGTTGAAGGTTAAGAATGTAATGGACTCTCGAAGAACTTTGGACACGGGAACTTCGTCTGGGAAGGACTTCTATGCTGAGAATGGAGGAGAAGGGTTAATGTCTTTGACTGAGGCTGTGTCCCATTTGTCGCCTGGGTCAAGTAATTCCTCGTTGAATGTGGCCGCATTTGAAGAGGATTGCACTGAAAAAAGCGACCGTAATATTGGTTCTGTCAATGGATTAGCTTCAGTATCCGATAATTTAGTAGATGGAAGAGAAGCCGAGAGAGGGACAGATGAGGAAGAAGGAACCTCATCAAAATGTGAGCAATCAGATGATGATGGGTCGATGTTTGGATATTGTACAGATGACGAAAATGCGGTTGATTTGTACGAAAGTAGAAAGCTACAATATCGTCAAGCAGCTAAGATCGATAATCGAAATCCGTTGCTTATGAATTCGTCTGTGGCTTTCGGTTCAGAAGACTGGAATGACTTTGAACAAGAAACCGAGGAGGATGTTTTAGTTTCATCGTTGTGGGATAAACCTCAAGACCAGCAAAACGGGCAGTTGAAGATTAATAAAACAATTGGGAATTTGAATCCTTTGACCTGTGCTGGTGATCCATCTTTTGTAGGGTCAGAGCAAAAAGAACATGCTAGGGACATCTCTGGAAACAGTGGTCAAATCCACGGTTCTGTTGAGCCTATTGTGAATCAAGAAAACTACTCCATCATGGATGTTTCTGTAGATAGGCACCCCTCTGTATTTAATAACCAGTCAAATATGAACTCAAGCATCTCGTTTCGTGCAGCAGAAAGTGATTTTCATTGTGTTAGTAATGAGCAAGTCTTAGGCCTTGATGAAAATGAGATGTCATTAAGTCCTTCCTTGGTGAAACCTGCAGTTCAGTTAGACCCTCTTTCTGATATTACAGGAAATCAGCTTTGTTCGTCTTCTACTGAAATACCTGGGGGAAAAGAGAGACTTTTTGATGATCGGCCAGCAAAAGGGCTTGCTGCATTGCTCGAGGATAGTCAGGGAACAGATTTAAAGAGACCAGGGAAGGATCCTCCTGTGTCGCTGGACCTCCTCAATAAACATCTCGCACCTATTAAGGTCAGTTGGATTGTTTCCACTAGTAGGAATCCACCTGCTTTTCTTATTAATGAGGGCATTCTGTCTTTTATGTCATTGTTGGGGTACTAAAGTTTTTATAGTATTCTTTAGCTCTGTTTTTTGATGTGATTATTTTGCAGGTTGAAAATCCGAGATCAGACGAGTCATACGACGAGATCGTTCTTGAAATGGAGGAGATTTTACTTGACTCGAGTGAGTCTCACAGAGCTAGGTTTGTGAAGGGGAATAAACGGTCTTTTCCTAAGCAGATTCAGATCAGAGATGGAAGCTCTACTGCTTCCACTTCTGGAACTGATGATGCTTACCCATTAATCCAAGACCCAACAAAAATTGAGGGTGTTGAAGTTGTCGGTGCAAAGCAAAAGAAGGGAGATGTCTCACTTGGAGAAAGGATTGTTGGTGTGAAGGAGTACACAGTCTATAAACTTAGAGTGTGGAGTGGCAATGACCAATGGGAGGTGGAACGCAGATATCGTGATTTTTATACTCTGTATCGTCATCTGAAAAGATTGTTTGCGGACCATGGTCTGACTCTTCCTTCTCCTTGGTCCCGTGTTGAACAAGAATCCAGAAAGATTTTTGGAAATGCTTCCCCAGGTGTTGTGAGTGAGAGAATTGCTCTTATTCAAGAGTGTCTACGGTCTGTTGTGCATTCTTCTTCCCTTTACAACACCCCAACTTCTCTTATTTGGTTTTTATCCCCTCAAAAAGCTGAATCCAGTTCATCCATGCTAAATACACTGGTGCCTTCGCCAACTTCAGACTCTGGCAAAGGAGCAGCCTCAGAGGATTACTCGAATCTTGGGAAGACCATATCACTTCTTGTAAAAATCCAGCCTCCCAAGTCCATCAAGCAACTGGTAGAAGCACAGCGTAATTCTTGTGCAGGATGTCACAAGCACTTCAATTCTGGGAAGACTTTAATGCGAGAATTTGTTGAGACTTTAGGATGGGGCAAGCCTCGACTTTGTGAATACACTGGCCAGCTGTTTTGCGCTTCATGCCATACAAATGACACTGCTGTTTTGCCGGCAAGAGTCTTACATCATTGGGACTTTACTTTGTACCCAGTTTCTCAACTTGCCAAGTCATTTTTGGATTCCATCTATGAGCAGGTAATTTGTGTTTAACCCTAACTCTGACAAATGGAATCTGCAATTAAGAAAGGAGTGGACATCCTTTTTTTTTTTTCCGAAAGTCAATCTCATCCACCCATTGACCCGGAACTCATGCAGTCCCTCTTTGTCCACACATGCTGGGGATTTACCTTTTTAAGGATATAAATATAGTGGCCAACAAGATCTGAACACGTTACCTCTTATGTTCCAATGTCTTCTTTTGGGCCAATCCTAATTGGTAATGGGACATGAAATTAGCTTTTTGTGGTTTTTGATTAGGCTTATTACAGCTCATGCCTGTTAAATTATTTCTTACCAGCTTTCTTTTTCACGCAGCCCATGCTCTGTGTAAGCGCAGTTAATCCATTTTTATTCTCAAAGGTCCCGACCTTGCTCCATGTCATGGGTATCAGAAAGAAAATAGGGGCAATGTTTCCATATCTTCGTTGCCCTTTCAGACGGACTGTCCATAAAGGAATGGGTACTCGCAGATATCTCCTGGAGGGGAATGACTTTTTTGCGCTTCGAGATCTTGTTGATCTCTCAAAAGGTGCATTTGCAGGTAACTATATATGATAATCTGCTGTATTAATGGATCAAATAATTAACTCGAGCTACAGTTACTGGTCATATAAAATTTTCTTATAATTTTAAATTTCAGATATGGCCATATATTTTCTGTACATGAACACCCTTGAACTGAATGAACCTTCTCATGCCTTCGTGAATCCGTTTATGGGCATGTGATGTTAGCTTACTGTATATGACACTCTTATTGCAGTACTTCCGTTCATGGTAGAGACCGTCTCAAGCAAAATGCTTCAGCACATTACTCAGCAGTGCCTTATTTGTTGTGATACCGGTGTTCCTTGTGGTGCACGACAAGCTTGTGAAGACACATCTTCCCTCATTTTTCCTTTCCAGGTGAGCATTTTCTGTCGAATCAATGGGTCATGAACTAGAACTATGCCTCCAAAACTGTACTAGGTAGGTGTTTAGATCGCCAATTCCTATCCGAAAACCCTGCAGTAGATTGTATGACCACAACTCCGAAATGTCCTATTTTTGCCTGTAGCTCAATATCAGTGTGGATCAGTTACTAAGCTTAAATCACCAATTGCTATCACAGGACATCATTAACACTTCAATCTATCAGTCCGTTGCTTTGCTTCTTCTTCAACATCCTTTTTTTGTTGCTAGCTTTAATTTAATTAAAATCTCATTTAATTTTTAATATGCAGGAGAATGAAGTCGATAGATGTGCTTCTTGTGAGTCTGTTTTCCACAAACCCTGTTTCAAAAAGCTTGATGGATGTCTTTGTGGTGCTACTTCAACCAAAGCTACATGTTCCACAGACCAGCTAAAGTTTGAGACCAACATTGAGATGGACAGGTCTCTTGATGTCTCAGCACGGACATCAGATTCAGATACACCATTTGGCTTTCTTTCCAGTTTGTTTTCAAGAACAACATCCGATAAAATATGGGGACACAAAAAGAGCAGGCCTGTAATTATTATGGATTCTTTACCAAGCACTACTCTATGATCATATTGTAGCATGTATTGCTTGTGCAGTTGGGTATTTGTAAACGGATAAGAAATCTTTCAAAACCACAGGTGTGAGCTTATGCATTATACACCTTGTTGTACTTGTAGAAATAGTCGTTCAAAGAGATTGTATAATCAGGCATGTAATGGTGTCGAGTTTCCTGTTCATTTTTTATTCTTTTAGACACGCCATTGGCTTGATAAACGAGTGTGCATGTTCTGATTCGATTTTCTGCTTTGAAAACACAGTGTGAGCCACAAGTTTTTTAGCTGTATGTGGGGATTTCAAGCCTGAAGAAAAGACAATGTTCATCAGTTCGCAATGGTGGTAATTTCTCAGCCATGGTAGACTTGGCATTGAGCTGGTAATTCTCATTTTACCGACTTCGCACACTGATACATTTTGGAATCGTTTTGGCAATTCAACCAAGAAGTAATTCTGAATGCTCTATCAAAACATCCAATTGTCAACCTAGACAAAGAAAATGATGTATGTCGCTACGTAAGAGTCATCCTGGGTCTCAACTTTCATAAGTTTTTAAGCATCGACCCCCTCAAGTCCCCGGAAAACTATGTTTCCTGCAACTACCTTAACATCAACCACAATTGATGGTGAACCACTTTTTTTTTAGCAATAATGAATCTGTTAAAAAACACTCGATTCCCCTAGAGAAAAAAGATTAGGGAATGAAAGGAATATACCTGTTTGATGATACATGCTTTTGTGTACATCTAACAAAGATTTCTTCATTTTTTTGGTTTTATTTTCTCCACTATATTTTGTTGCCCATAAGCAAGACATCAATGTGATATCGACAATAGTGTGTTTCAAGAATCGAAACAGAACGTGCAATGATCCTCGACTCCGTTAAAAGCCATTATCAATTTGGCCTATTCGCGAAGTGAAGACAATGCTCATAAATTTGTAGGACAATGATAATCTTCAGCGGTTATTCCCAATTTATGAGGCCATATACTGGTACGAGTTTGGAAACCATTTGGACAATAGAGAATGCTTCAGCTTTGTTATTAAGGCGAAAAAGAAGTAGCAAGGAAGATGCATCACTGCCACTCCCAAGTACCTGTGAGTTTCCAAACAAAGCAAAGATACGTTATTGCTTGAAAGTTGAACTAAGGAACTATTAACATATTCTGGTTAATCTCATTCAAATATATCAAAATGTGATGTACCATAGTGGAGCATATGACGATGACAAATCGAGAAACGGATATGGCCACCTGTATCAAAAAGGAACTACCATTACAAAAACACGGAGAAGAGTTTTCTTAATATGATAATGAGAAAAAGAATAAGAAATATACCAGATTGAAACACATGCGTGAATGATCCATTGGAAGATGACAAATATTCCCGTCCACAATGTGAAGTATGAGATCCGAAACCAGGGAAATTGCTGACATGGAGATATCTTACGTCATTAATACATCAAACTAGAAGAGTGACTAGCTATTTCTTTCAGAAAACCAGAAAAACAAGCTTTAGGAAAACCGCATCTTACCAAGCAATTCAAAATTGTATCTACCAGCAGGAAAACCGCATTTAATGAGTGCATAACAATCACAATCTGTAAAACAAATGAAATGCACGAAGTAAGAAACAAAATGCTTGAAGAATTACTGAGCCTGCTGCTTGATGAAACAAATTGTATCTATCAGCATGAGATGCCGCATACAACACAATACAATGTATTTCTCTAAAAAGGTGCTATTGATTATCCTTGATCTTCGTATATATTGAAGAGCGTGCACAATTTGAGGTTAGGAAAGAAACAATAGATTAAAGTAAAAAGTTCGGATACTCACAAGAGTAGGTTTGTAGTGATACTGAGGTAAGTGAGAAAGAAGTGGATAGAGAACCAGCCAATAGACAGAGTCGGTGAGAATCACAGCACCTGCATTCATCTGTTTATGAAACCAAATAATCTTATTAAGTGGTGAATACAAGAACGAGACTAAAAAAACATTTAGGGAAGACACTTCTATGGATTTTAAGCTTTGGTCACTGAGCCCTAGTACCCTAGAATACAATCAGCTAATAGTTAATCCAGGCAGGGGGTTACCTGGAACATAATTTGGAAAATGTAACCCCAAGTGCCTGCAGTTTTACGAACATAATGTTGTTCTGGATCCCAGCTTTTGCTTATGTTGCCTTCAATTCCATTTTCCTCGGGCATCGGAGCCACATATGCGCCTCTATCTTTATCTAACATCGCATGATCACCAGAAGCTCCAGTACAATATCGGTAGCATCCACATATGGAGAACAAGGAACCGAGCTACAAAAGGACGCAACAAGGCAAAATAAGACAAGACAGAGTTTTACTTATCGATATGAAAGACTTCCTACGGTGAAACAGATGACCAAACAAAGAATAATACAAAAATGCATAAACAAATAGAGTGCATGCACGAACAGATTAAGTTAGAGAAGCATACCCCAAAATAGATGATGACTGACGCAAACGTCCATCTGTCCACATCCAATAAGATCAAACAAACATTGTTAAAAAGTTAAGAAATTTAAAATGTACAGATATAGATACAGCTCTAGTGAAACTTCCTAACACGTCTCTTATCAAAAAGGAGTATTTGATGGTATTATGATATGATGATACATCACACTTAAATCTTGAAAAGCTGAGATGTATCATAGAGAAGCAGTAAAGAGTCAGAAGCAACCTAGGTATTTTTAACTTACGCGAAAAACATAAAAGTTTATCTTAGTGAAGAATGAGATGAGTGCAAGAGAAATATTTGGCTTACTGAGTATAATAGAAAAATATGCCGGCACCACCAATAACCATATTCCAGACGAGAAATGTCAGAAGAGTACCAAACGCAAACACTCGAAAAGCAAGAAGACAAGCAGGGTGGATTTGTTTCAGACATGGCCTCCAAGCGTCATCCGCATATAAAGTCCCCTTTGTAACATTTTCTTCTTCGTCATTTGCATCTTTAGACCATTCATACCTCCGTATAAGATAAGCCGCGAAAACCATAGGAGACAGAACAATTATTGCACATAGCAAAAACCTCCAGTTTAACCAATAAGCAAGTGTGTTTGTTGCAGTAGGCAACATCCAATTTGTCACATAAGCAGTAGTAGCATTAGGTGCTATAGCTAACTTCAAGTTTGTCCAATAATCAGGTGTGTACGCGGCAAACATCCAATTTAACAAATAATCACCACCAGTGGCGTTTGTTGGCATCATATCCATGTGTATACAAAGTTGCTAACAAAATTCACTGATTCCTGTAACCAAATTCACCAAGTTAACTACAAAACCTAGATATACATTGACCTTAGAATAAGCAAACTTCTAACTATAAACAGTTTAATAATAAATCAGGAAAACAACGTTCTGATAGAGGAAAAACACTGAGAATTAAAAAACCAACAAATTATCTCAAACAGGAACTGATTATTACATAAATTAGACACATAAAAAGCATAATGGAATTGCTCCATCAACTAATAAGAACATAATGAATCTGATCAATCAAATAAGAAGTGATGCTTGATACTTACAAATCAAAAATTTAGCACCACAGAGACATGAAGATTAAGAATAAGGAGAAGGAGTGTTTAGCAATGCTTGTTGTAGGTTTCAATTTCAATGAATCAGAAGGGAACAGAACAAGTTTTCTCCTGAGAATCCTAGTAAAATTTGGAATATCTTCTAATGTAAGAAACGAAAAGCGAAGTCGATAGAATTGAGGAAACTAAATTAGATTCTATGGATCTCTCACCCCGATAGTTTCGGGGAGATAGAGATAGAGAGCAAAGCAGAGAAGTGATTGATTCCACAATATTCTTTCTTTCTTATATTTTGTTGTTGATTTTTATTTTTTCTGGTTGAATTTTGTTTTGTTAGAATCTCTTCATTTTTCTCTCTACTGCTGCCTGCTGGTCTCTTCTGTGATGTAAGATGATACACACATTTAGTATATGGGGTCAACCATTGGGCCTAATATATTTATTTATTTAGTGACACTAAGGCTTAGTTTAATGGGAGTGCTAGATCTACCAAAAACTTAGCATGACACATCAGATTTATAGCAATGCTTTTAGGACCAAGTCTAATGGGGGTGCTAGATAGCAGTGCTAGTTATCAGTCTAGCGCTGAATCATATAGCGGTGGGGCGCTAAATCGTAAAGCACCAGATAATCTCAGCCATCAAATCTAAAATATATGTTATTAGCCATCAGATCTATTGAGAATATTCCTTTTGACGATAAATCATTGAGCATGAGTTTGCTTTTTTGTCGATAGATGATTCAGCGCCGAACTAGCACTGTTACTTCGAATGCTAGTTATTTCTAGAGAGAGAATTTGCAATCAGGGAATAGACCATGCTTTTCGTAGATCTAGCAGTCCCATTAGACTTAGCCTAAGCAGGTCGGTATTTGTTAGTCTGACTCGACTTCTGACTCATCTGATTTAGTCAAATTCAAGCACAAGATAATGTACTGAACATTTTGAGTGGGATCCTAGAAAATTAAGTGCCATAGTTATGGCTAGAATAAAATTGTATGCCTTCCTACCGAGAAGTTGTTTCTCGGACTTTCAGTACCCTTTCAGAGATGTAAGTCGTCCTTGAACATCAATGAATTTCATCAGTTGCAATATGTTTCATCTTTTCATTATCTAACATATTCGGGAAAAATAAATAAATTAGGCTGTATAATGATATACCTGGTCTTGTTCCTGTTAGTTGGTATGACTTTGTAACCAATGTGCTTTGCTCTCGGTAGTATTTAGCAAAATGCAAGTTATGCATGTTGAGAGCCTTCTCAGCCTGAGTCAGATTTTATTGAGTATAGTTGACCATCGACACCGACATCGAAATCTATATCTTCTTCTCGGATACTTACTCTTCTCAATCAATTATTGTTCTGCGACCCCACAGAGTATATCACGTTTTTGAAACTCAGACGCTATATCGAATGGGAACCACGCACAGGTATACCAAGTTTCTGGTAGATGTAGCTAACATAATTTAATTGACAACAAGTCATCTACATCTACATTATAGTCTTAAAGAGTGGGGGAAGGCGGGATAATATCATGGGTGCAAGAAGAAATATAGAACACGCTCAAATCTAATGTGGTGGACCGAAATGGTAAAGGAAGGAGTAGAGTCGCCTCTTAAGTCTTAACTATGTGAAAATGTTCACTTAAAGAATATGTGTAACAACCCGTCTCTTCCACCGATACTGTCCCAACTTAGCCACTGCGGTCATCCGGCAGTGTGGGGGTTTTCAACGGGCATCGCTGCGGTTATCCAGCAGCAACTTCCCGGGAGGTCACCCATCCCTGGACTACTCCCGCCCGAGCACGCTTAACTGCAGAGTTTTTTCCAACTGCTGAGTTAATTATGCTTGAAAAGGCCTCGGTATTATGAAAGGATAAATTATTACTTATATTCCATTGTTCGGCCAACCACCGCCGAATCGGGGTATTACAATACCACCACCTTTAAATTGGAGTCGTCCTCGGCTCCGGAATATATTTTTCAAGCCCCAGATCTCCGACGTTCCCTGCCCCTCATGAGACGAGCTACCTGGACCAACTTCTCCAGCGTACTCTCCACCCTCGACAGATGAACCGTCGTCGGCTCTGATACCATCTGTAACGACCCAGTCCCTCCACCGATACTGTCCCCACTTAACCACTGCGGTCATCCGGCAGTGTGGGGTTTTTCAGCGGGCACCGCTGCGGTCATCCGGCAGCAACTTCCCGGGAGGTCACCCATCCCTGGACTACTCCCGCCCGAGCACGCTTAACTACAGAGTTTTTCCAACTGCTGAGTTAATTATGCTTGAAAAGGCCTCGGTGTAATGAAAGGATAAATTATTACTTATATTCCATTGTTCGGCCAACCACCGCCGAATCGGGGTATTACAATATGACTAATTAACTAAACTGTAGTATATTATATGTAGATAAATGCAGATTTGGTGATTAAAAAGGGTTTGATTAGCTGGTCAATAGATGATTAACACCAACAAAACGTATTCAAAATGGAGATCCCCAATTATAGATTATTCCCAACACTAACAAGTACCTAACCTTTTTTTTTTTTCTTCAAGGAAACAAGTTACCAAGTATTATTGTAAGATTTAAGTAGATTTAAGTAGTACAAACTAAGAGGCAAGCCCCAAACTTTAACATTGAAAATAAATAGATTTATAATCAGACGAGTTACAGGACTAACCAGGGTGTTTGTATCAGACTTCCAGAGACAACAAACATATTTATTCAAACAACCTAGCAACTTACCAACATTGATACAGAGAATAATCAGAAGAAGACATCTAACCATTTCCCGATTCCTAAGTAACATGACTGGTTTTT
>JAJJMA010336559.1:65403-90955 GCA_023529015.1 Papaver nudicaule
CAAACGAAAAAGTTGGTCGTATTTCGGTACCCCTGCTTTTTCACCTAAACTTCGTAGTGGTTTAGTATTTATTTTTGACCCGTCCATATCAGTGACCGCTTCCGGTCAATTACTGTAGAGGGCATTCGAGACATTCGACAGTCATTGCCATTTGCCACCCGGGGTGGGCTTTCATTTATTTGCGGTTACCTATCCCCCGCCATACATGATCTCTTTTCTTCTAGCCGTAGTGGGCGATTAAAGATAATCGACAATTATTATGCCCTTTTACGACCATTCATCAGGCCTTAATCCAGCGCTTATTGCGCTGGTTTCGATATTTAACCTTGGTGCATCAATTTATTCCGCTAATTTGGTGAACTCAATTTAGCTTAAAGAGTTTTACATTTAATTATTAATTTTTTTTTTTGCAATTTTCCTTGGCTACTTTGATTCCTTTGTTCCGCTTTAGTAGATGGCGTTGGGCCATGGGTACTCCGTTTATAGTTTAATATCCTCCGTTTGTTGTGCATATCTTCCTCCATCATTCATCTCCGCATCATGTGATCCGCTTGCCTGATGCTCCTATCCCTATTGATTGGTTCCTGAACGTGCATAGAGTTGCATCTTCTTGTTGCTGTCTGATCTCCCTTGATTTCCATTAACCCTGTTGGTGCAGGGAACTTGATGCTTTGATGAAGCGTTGATGGTATTGCTCTCATCTGATGTAACCACTTTCTTTGTAAGATTGTTGTGTACGACGACTCTATGTTGACTACGCTAAAACGAACATCTAAAGATATTGGCACCGCTGCCACTTTGAGTATTACTTCTCCTACTGGGATTGTTTGCGTTCCATTAAATCCGTAGATAGTTCTTTATGCCTTCTCCATTGATGATTCGCTGATCTTCATCTCCTTGTACGCATCATGAAACATAATATCCGTTGCGCTCCCTGCATCCACTAGAATCCTATGTATCGCCCATCCTGCTATGATCAATGTGATCACAATAGGATCGCAATTGTTGTGACTTCTCGTTGCCTCGCTGTTCGAGAAATGAACTGGCCGCATCATTCATTTCTTAGTCGTATCGTCTTCTTCCTTTGTCTTTTTTTCTTCTTGTCCGTTGTGTGCTAAGTTGACCATCATATTTGTGTTGCACCCTGAGTTGATATCTACGCATAATATCATGTAGACTGCTCCATTTGGTGCCGCTGGTAGGTGCACTTGTCTTGCTTCCGCTCATCCTCTCATGTTGTTCTCCTTGTGCGCTATGTACTTATTCATAGATGGATCTTTGTTGTCGATTCTTCCCTGGATCATGTGTAGAAGATGTCTACATTGGATGGTGGCGTGTCCCATGTACCCATAAAATTCACATATGTTCCTTGAATTCCTCCCGTATTCTGGCTGTCTTCCCCTTGACGTCAGATATTCTACGTCGTTCTTCTTTTCTAACTCCCTCAGAATGGTTGTACTTGGTGTGTTGAGCTTTATGTAGGTGCGATCTTCAAACATCTTTTCTCTCTGACCATCATCTTCTCTGTATGGTTTGCGTTTTGGTTCTCTTCTCTTCATGTGTCTTCTTGGCATCTCATGTATTTCATTTCTTCTTAGCATGTGCGCTGCGCCTGCGTTGATGCTGATCTTCATAGATTTTTCATTCACTTTTAGTCACATATCTTCTAACATAACAAACCTCTGCTTCTTTTCTCTTAAATCCCCTAAGTATTCTACATCACGCTCCGTTAATGATAACTAGAGATCCATACTGACATCCAATCCGTGGATGAATGATTGAATAGACACACTGTCATCTACCACTCCTATTTCTGTAACTAAATATGACCACCTTTTAACATAGTTGCGTAACGTTTCATTTTTCATATGTCTTAGCTGAAATAAGACCCCTACTGGTGTTTGAAATCTCCGGTTGTGCATGAATCTTGTGAGGAACTTGAGGCTGATGTCATTGAAGTTTCGTATTGATCCTTTAGCAATTTGATCATACCAAAGGCGTGATCCTCCTACTAATGTTGCATGAAAATATCTGTATAAGACCACCTGGTTTCTCTCTTATTGAAGTAGCGCTTGCTTGTAATCTCTCATATGTGCCAGCAGATCTGAACCTCCATCGAATAACTTGAACGGTGGCATGACAAACTTCCTAGCTAGGTACTCTCCCTTCTAGTAATTCTCCGCTCAGCGGTGACGCCTTAGCTTCATCTATATAATTCTTCAATCTTCTGTCTTGTGCGGAAAGTGATGCTGTGATGATGGCTTCATTTAACTCTTTTATCATTTTGTACATCCGCTATTATCAACACTTCTTCGTACCCTGGCTGTTCCTTGTTTCCTTCGTAGTACTCCTCCGTGTTTTGTGATTCTGCTTCGGAAGATTCTTCTCCTGATTCCTCTGACTCTTCATTCTTTACATTCCGTATCTGCGCATATTGAACTTGCATCTGCTGGGTTAACTCATATAATCTTGTGAGCACCGGGTTTGCTTCCACCTCACGCTCTTGTTCTTCTCTTATGATATCTAAGTGCGCAAGTTGTGCACGCAATATTTCTCTTTGACTCCGCTTTTTGATCCTCGGTTTCGGCGGAGCTTTTCCAGGTATCTTTGTCTTTTTTTTTTTGCTGTTGGCTTCGTTTTTGGCTGCACTTCCAATTTTCATGCTACCGGATGTCTTGCTCTGCTTCTTGTTTCCACATTTGGTGAGTTGATCTGTGCTGATGTCGTCTGTCTCGTGACTCATGTTCTTGGCTCTGGTCTTGATGTTCCGCTCCGCGCTGGACGTCTGTTGTCTTTAACACCTTTTTCTTCATCATTTCCCGCTGCCGCTGCTGGTTCTTTTTCCTGTCTTCTTGTTGGTGATGCAACGACTTCCATGCTGATAGTGTTTCCTGTTTATTCTTCTGGGATTTGCATCCTAGTTCCCCCCATCATCATCTTCTTTGGTGGATCTAGCTTTCGCGCTCCCGCTACCAACCGGTTCTTGAACTGTTTTAGGTGAACTAAAGCTTGAACTTCCATCTGCTGGGTTAACTCATTTAATCTTGTGAGTACAGGGTTTGCTCCCACCGCACGCTCTTGTTATTCTCTTATGATATTTAAGTGCGTAGGTTGTGCACTAAACATTTCTCTTTGACTTCGCTTTTTGATCCTCGGTTTCGACGAAGCTTTTCCAGGTATCTTCGTCTTTTTTTTTTTTTTTGTTGGCTTCGTTTTCGGCTACACTTCCAATCTTCTTGCTACCGGGGTGTCTTGCTCTACTTCTTGTTTCCACATTTGGTGAGTTGATCTGCGCTGCTGCCGTCTGTCTCCTGACTCATGTTATTGGCTCTGGACTTGATGTCCCGCTCCGCGCTGGACGCCAGTTGCCTTCAGAACCTTCTTCTTCATCATTTCCTACTGCCGCTGCTGGTGTTTTTCCCTGTCTTATTGTTGGTGATGCAACGACTCTCATGATGATAGTGTTTCCTGTTGATTCTTCTGGGATTCGCACCCTAGTTCCCCCCATCATCATCTTCTTTAGTTTCTTTGGTGGATCTAGCTTCTGCGCTCCTACTACCAACCGGTTCTTGAACTGTTTTGGATGAACTAAGGTTTGACAGTGACTTTTTTTTTGCTAGATCTGGCTTGTTTTCCTGGTGACTTGGTGAGCTACTGGATTTTCAACAGAGCTTAGCAAACCAGGATGTTTTGTACTCTCTGGAACAACTCTCACCCTCACTTTCTAAACTTCTAAAATGGTTTTTCCTCAAACTTTTGGTGAGCTTGACAAGGGGCTTAAAAAACTAGGATAAATTGTACTCCATGGAACAACACTCACCCTCACCTTCTCTGTAAACACAAGATTACTCTCTTGATAACTTGGTGAGCTACTGGATTTCCATAGAGCTTACCAGATTAATCTGTACTCTATGGAACAACTTTCACCCTCACTTTCTACGACTACTAACGTGACTTTTGGTCTAGTGGAATTTGTCGTCCCCTAGTGTCGGCGCCAAAATTTAGTTCCTGGAAATACCAAACAATACACCCAAGTAACTACAACACAAGTAAAGGAAGACAATGTGGATAATACTCTCTCTCTTATTCATGTAAATGGTGTTGGATCCCCCTCTAAGGGTAGAGGGTCTCATATTTATAGTGAACACTGAGGACAACCCCTCAGTGATCCAGTAGTACTCGGCTAAATGTTCTCTTTGCACATTATGTCGGTTACATTCCGCTGTGCGCATAGGTTGGGGTCCGCCCTTGGGGTGGTTACATAATAAGGGAGCGGAGGCTAATCTCTCTGCTTGCCATTCTACGAATACTAGTAGCGAAGGACATTCCCTCCGCTACGCCTTCTAAGGCTTAAGGTGGTGCACTGGTCCTAGGCTTTAGGAGACATATGGAATATGGTATCCACAAGTAATTTTTGATTCGAGAGATCAAAATCAAACAAGACAACCCTAAACAAGAAATGACCATTCAAGTCTTTCTTCGGTCACATAAAGGATAAGGATTGATCTTAGGGAGAGAAATAGAGAATTACATGAGATCAAAATAATTTTATTGGAAGAATGTAAGTTTCTGGGTGTATGAAGTTCAAAGCTTACAGAGAGGATAAGGGTTGATCTTAGGGAGGGAAATAGACTAAAATTCCCTAAGGCTAGAATGAATGATAGTCGAATAATCAGATTTTCTTGTTCTGGTATTCTGCTTTGGAAAATAGAGAAAGCCTTGTAGTGTTGAACTTACCTTGATCTCTCGACAGAGGAAAATGAGAATCATGGGAAGGTGGAGAAGTGGAGAACATGAGATGGTTTTCGCAATCATGGGGAAGGCTTAAAAGATGTTCACTACTCTTTTAACTTCTGTAACCGTCCATCATCTCTATCAGTTTCTTTCGTAATGGGTGTGACTGCTACACCGCACTGTCGTAGACCTCCAGACTAATACCTGAAAGACTATCCCCATGTTACGTATTTGATGACTCGTGTAAAATGGTTAAGTCGTAAGAATAACTTATATTTAGCTAAAAAGTGTGCTTGAAGTCTACTTTAATTGTGTAGACTAGATTATTATCAGAAGACCATAAAATGAGTTTGTAAAAATGGTGCAAGGCTAACATTAGGTTTTCCCAAAGTAGGAAGCTAGTGCCACACGAAATTGGCAATAACAATAAACATGACATTAAGCGAAAGAGATTGTGGCACTAGCATTAGGCTAGTGCCATATATATGCTAAAGTAGTGTTGGTGGCGCCACAGTAGGAATTGCGCTAGTATTATGATGTAATAGAATAGTCATGATAGGGCCACAGTTTAGGATTAGTGCATCACTAGGCTAGCGCCATTGAAGCTTTGGTGGCGCCATAGGCTGAGGCCACTGTTATAGATTATCTGGCGGCACAATTGTTTGACGCCAAACTTTGTGGCGGTATTGTTTAGCGCCAAATTTGGTGGCGCCACTGTAGGATTTCTGTGGCGCCACTGGCACCACAATATAGCTTTTTGTGGCGCCACTGTAGGATTTTTTAACGCGACTGTGAAATGGAGTCAGGGACGGAGCCAGGAATTATTGGTTGGGGGGACAAATATGTATACTATTGATGATACATATGCGGCCGAAGGCCGCAAAAAAAATTTTAGGCGTTTTTTTTCGTTTTTGGCTTCAAATAGCGTCACTAAGATCCCAGATAAGTTGTAAGAAGTTTTAGTTAATATACTTTTAATACAACACGAGCATATTACCAGTAAAACTTATACAATTGAAGGCGGTTTAGATAATATTTGGTTTTAAAGAGGGACAAATTTGTGATTAATTAGATTTTCTAGGTCTGATATTGTAATTTAGAAAATTCTAGTGGGGACTGCTGTCCCCACTAGACCCAATGTATGTCCGTCCCTAATGGAGTCAGGGCCACTTGGCGGATCAAGTTAGGCCATGGCGTATTTTAGGCCATTGTATGCCATAACACAAAGCCAAGGTTATTGCAAGTCTGGACTAACACAGAGTCGCCTAAATAATCTATAAGAAAGCTAGTTAAGCCTATAGCCTTGATTTCTTTCTGTCAAGGCCAAGACTCATAAGGCATAATTTCACAATTTCACCCGTCATCAAAAATCCACTATCTAAAGGACGGCTCGAAACCAATTGGTTTTTGAGAAGAAGAAGCTCACGTTACATGCCATTAAGGTCAGAATTTCCAGCTACTACATGATATTCTATGCGAATGAAAAGCAATATGTGGAATACAGCTATAGATCCTGGGGTTTTGAATTTTTTCAAGGTCTCACACCATGAGGTCAAAAGGTTTGAACCAAAGGAGTGCTTCTAGTCGCCTCCTGGTGAAGGGGAATTAATTTTGTGATGGGGCTGCTCAAGGTAATCCAGGGTTGAATGGTGCAGTGGTTCAAGGTGATAATTGTAGAAGGCTCTTTACTAAGTAAACCGGAGTTTTTAGTTTCTATTGAATTTCCAAATGTAATTTACTTTAGATTTGAATAGTTCTTATCCTCTCTTTTTTGTAGACTATGTTTTTTACTTTTCTCCATTTAGCAAAAAAGAGTAGTCCAGCCGGCTACCTTTCTAATTGCTTTATAAGTGTTCCTGATATAGTATGAAGATAAGCCACCTAACTGTATATGGATCTTCAAAAAAAAAACAAAAAACAAAAAAATTCTAACACATGATTGATGTTCAAACAACATTCCTCGGCTTTGAGTGCAAAAAGAATAAACCATTCCAACATAAACACTAATATCAGACTCATTCATTACTCCATACGAAAAAATTACAACTAACAAGCCACTCATGCTGTCTTTGGCTTTGGCTTAATCCCCTTCACCCTTGAATATAGGAATACACCAGCAAGAGCTATTCCAGTACCTGCAATGATATAGAATTTCCATTTAATTCTGTAATCGTGCAAGTTATATTCAAATAAAGCTGAATCACTAGTTTGTTAATGTGCCAATGATAATATTCAAAACCAACTTGGGACTATCAATCGGCCAGAGGCCTGAAACTACTTGAGGTTAGAGGTTACAGTCCTTGCTCAAAGAGTTTGTTATCTCTTAAAAAAATCACTTGCCTTCCTAAAGAAGAAAACAATAATATTTGAGTTCTAAGAAAAGTGATGTTCAGAAATTACCAAGAGAATTGATAGGGGAGACGGGTGTTCTGAAAAAGAGAACTGACGTTACAATGACCACCACCCTCTTTACACAATTTCCTACTGAATGTGTAACAGGAGACACTCTCTGTAATATCATATAAGAAACCTGCAAGACACGAAAGAAAAAGGTGTTAACAGTTCACAACAAAACAGATTGCATCAGACTGAAAAATTAAATTAAATTGACGAGAACAGACGTAAGATATCAAGTCAAAGAAACGAGAAAAGAATGGGAATCAATTTAAATGAAAAATCGATTTACCTGTTGGTACGCATGGAAGCAGAGCCCAGCAAAGAGAGCTCTCGTAAATACCTCCTTAACATTCAAGCCCTATCATTCAGGGGAAGGCAAACCAAGATCCATTTCACGCAGGGTATTTATGAGTAAGAAATCAAAGTGAAACTAAACTTCCAGGAAAAAAAAAGCAGCATAAGATTGTTATACTCACAACTGAGGTTAGGTGTGCAGGAGTAAACTTAACTCCTTCCATTACAAGAGCCACAGGAGCCAGGAGGAACAGTGACATGATTGTTATTATTGAGAACAAGGTTATGTTATCTAGAGATGACTGTATTAGAAGAAAAAAAGAGCGGTTAAACACCAAAATATAGAGAATCCTTTTTCTTTTCTTTTTTTTTTTCGAAATAAATATAAAATACTAGGTTTCACGAAAATATTCAAATATGAAGTCATACTACAAATAAGTGTAATGCGATGAGGGTGTGAATTGTCAAGAAAATGACAGAAAAATGCATCTCGTCAGGCATTACCTCTTTCTTAACCATGAATTTTTTGCTAAGTACATTACGCGATTGGAATGTCACGTTCGATGCCATTGCACTCCAAAACCCTGCCCTGTTTTCAAAAGTAGCATTGAAAAATGGTTATACATTTTTTTTTTTTTTTTTAGACTGCAAGGTTATACATTAGACTGCAAGGTTCAAAATCTGAACCAATTGCCGATATTATCATAACTGATATTGACATCATCCAGGGAAATCAAGTAATCAACCACTCAATCTGTTGCCCTTACCAATTGAAAGATGCTTCGGTCATTGAGGCCAAACCCACTCCTCCAACAATGGGTATAAGGGATGAGATCACCCAAAGGGTAGGCACCTGTTCCCAATAGTTTAGTAAGCAAGACGAATAAAACTTTACAGCAGTAAAAGTTTGGGAGCATTCACCTGAAAGAAATTAAGTTTTATGCAATGAAAAAGAATTAAGAGGAAACAAAATCCTTTACCTCCCCAAGAAACATTGAAGAGAGAACAACCGAGAAAAAAGGCTCCATAGCTTTGATTGTGTGTGTAAATGACACAGCAACTTTCCCAAGGCTCATGTTAGTGAAAAGGTTACCCATGGTATGCACTACAGCCAATGGAAGGATTGCAACAAGCTGCAATGCAATTTCACAAACAATAAGAAAACAATCTATTATCAAATAGAATTATGTAACCAAAATAAAATCAATTACCTGAGATGTAGTAATCTTAGGTCTCTTATATAGATTAGTTGTCCACATGAGAAGGACAAATACAGTCCCAACAAGAAACTGAAATGTTGTAATTGTTACCGGGTATGGGAAAACCTTCAATGTCTGTAAATAACCAGCCGCAACGTTAATAACCATACTCCTAAAAGTAATCAAATAATCTATTTGTTAAACCCCCAATTAACAAACCATCAAAATCGAACGTATATTATAATGTCATAAACCAAGTTTTCATAACATTGCATAAATCCATTAATACAAGTAACATGACACAAAGACAATAAATGCATCAATTATATACTACTTGTCATGAGTTTCCCATAAAACCTTCGGTATACAAGATTTAAGCTAAGAATTCCCCGATCTCTCCCAAATTTTCACGAAAAATCAAACGAAAATAGACGTTTAGAGAAGCAAACCTGTTTGTTGTAAATGTTGAAGTAGATATTGAAAAGATACCAAAGACCGAAAAGAGATCCAAGCTGTAAAGTTTGCATCAAACCACTTGATTTCTCCTCGGTTGTTTCTCCAGCACCAGCACTTTCAGGTGCAGGAGTTGCTTTAATTTTGAAATCCTTCTTGTTATTCTCACGATCTGAAGATACAAGTGAAGGTATCGAGCTCCACGAAGATCTAGAACCACAAAATGAAGAAGAAACTCCATTACAACTAATTAGATCGTTCGATTTCTTCAAAGAAGAAAAACGAATTGGATTGAAACTAAAACTTCTGACAGGGTTAATTCTTGTTCCTCCCTTTAACAGATTCCGTGGTTTGAGAAATGGTGTTGATGGTGATGATAAAGCAACTGAACTATTCATTTTGAAATGCAAATTAGATTTACAAGATGGAGCTTTCGATGAGATGAGTTGATTTTTTATGGTAGCTTAAAATTAGGGTTTTGAATCGGAGAAGATCTTCTTCGTATGCTCCGTCGAAAACCTAACAAACACCAGCAACAATACCGTTGTTGTCTCTAGAATATACTCTCCTCTCCTAATACCTGACCCTTGTTAGTGTTGCCCAAAAGAGTGTGTACCTAATCTTAGGTAAGCTATAGATACACTATAATATTATCACCCATTCAAATGAAATATCTTTGTCACTTACTCACTACTATGCACGTGAGTAACAAGTGTGAAGCGGGTCCCATTTACAGTATTTTCGCTGTACTGGACCAACTGGTTGGCACGCAGGCATGGTCCTGGTTTTCATCTGTAGTGGGACGCATTGGTCCCACTGTATAAAATTGAAGGTTCTGGCGATGTCTCAAATTTTCGAAGAAAAATGCCGCGAAACAGAGATGAAGCTCCCGCCATTAAAGTCTATACCGTTTGCGATGAATCTAGGTTTTTTTTCTTTCTATGTTGCTCTATTGGCTGTTGTGAAATCAGAGTTAAAATTCGTTGTTGTTCCCATATAATTGAATAACTTACAAATCAAAGAAGGGGGATTCAATCACTAAAAAAACCCTAATTTTATTTTACTTTTGTCTTCTGTTGACAGGTATTTGATAGTCCGTAATGTGCCAGCACTTGGATGTGAAGATGATTTAGGAAAAGCGTTTCGATCATATGGAGAGATAGAAGAGTATGATTTCTTCTTTATTTCTTACACTAATTTTTTATATATTGTGTCTAGTGTGGTTTCAAGTATCAGGGGATTTGGAGAAAATTGAGTAATGATTACATTTGAGTGTATTTGGTTATAACTGGTATGTTTTTCTCAGATTGAAACCCATGGATGAAGAGGATTGTGAACCATATACCGATGTTTACTGGATCAAATTTGTGCGTGTCGATAATGCAAGGTAATTTGTTTTTTGCCTTCTTCAGTTGCGTGTAATTTATGACTTAGATTTGTGCATGGTCGGCAATGCTAGGTTATGTGAAGCTTTATCCCCACTTATGTGTAATGTACTGTTACATATGACTTAGATTGTGCACGTTCTATATTGTTGTAAGTATGTAACTTCATGATATGTTTCTGAATTCCCATCACCCGCTCGTTTTGTTTATTTTTTTTAAAATCTTTTCCGTAGATTTGCAAAGAGAAAACTGGATGAATCTGTTTTCCTTGGGAATCGTCTACAGGTGTCATATGCTCCTCAATTTGAGAGTGTTTCTGACACAAAAGAGAAGTTGGAATGCAGGAGAAGGGAGGTTCTAAAACGATTAAACGGTGAGTTCTTTCTTAAGACAACATTGCAAGGTTTTACTTACTTTTTATCAGGGTAGAAAAAATAAAAAGATATGGCTTGAGTTGTCGATTGAGTGCAAAATGGTTTATTTAACCTAGTACCTTCCCCGATCTTTTAATTACAGCAGCTAAATCCAGTGGGTCTAAAGCTCATAAACCAGATGATCTCTTTGAGCCTCCAATGCTTCCATCTCCAGCACAAACCAGTATTAGCAGCCACGCAAATTCTAGGCAAAGGTACATGCTTTTATTCAACATTAAATATGGGTTCCTCTGTGAATTTAATTGTTGTAAAGTTAAACTGAGTTTTGCATTTATTTTACTTTTGCTTTGTCTCCAGGCATTTCACGAAATCGGACCACACTTTGCACATGGCAAACCCTCCTATCAGAACAGTGTCCTCGAACGAGGTTCGTGCCTATTTTATTGTTGCATAGTTTGTTCTTTTAAGTTTCATCTCGGTTCTGGACTACATGTGTTATTTGAACAACTAGAGGCCTACGGTGTGCCTCTCTAACTCTTCCATGCCTGAAATAGATATTGGTCAGCTTTTATATAAATCACGGGGTTGAACCAACTCGTTAGAATGCTACTTCCAATGGGCTGTATTGTGTTATCTTATTTTTAGAATGCTAACGCACTAACACACTACACAGTTGTAGTTGTATATTGATGAAAGGTGCCAGAATAATTATTTAGGTTCTTTCTTACTGTGACGTTCCACCTCTTTTGAACTGACCATTTCCTAACACCCGGAATGCATGTGTTAGGTGTTCCCAAGTTTAGGAAATTCTTTTCCCAAAAGCATGCTAATTATTGCATGGCTAGGATCTTGTTGATTGAATTTTTGTTATGTTGAAAAGTAATTAACTCCAGTAATTCTTCATTTTGGATCAGTCCAATAGTTTAGAGGTGGAATGGCAAATGCGAAAAAGCATGACAGTTCTTCTCTATCATCTCCTTTAACTTTCTCTCAGCCTTATACATTCTCACAACCTTCTGTTTAGTTGTTAAAAAGTGAGATATATTATAACTTCTGCATTTGACAAATCTTTCTCCCACTGAAATATATCAGGAATACTTCCCATCACCATCAATGAATGCAACAGTTCAATTGGTCAGAGACAAGCTTGATAAGGTAATAGGAAAAATCTGTTTTGAACTTATTCTTTTCTTTTAGCTTTTTCTTGTTTTCTTTTTTGAGGTTAAGGATATCCATTATTCTAATATTACGGTCTATATGTCTACTCAAGATAAAATCAAGTAGTGCCCATCTAGAAGCTGGATCTGCGTCAAAAAAAGCACGTGTGGACAACCGAAGAAGAATCTGATTAATATTCAGTAATGGAAGAAAGTGAAACATCTCCTCTTCTGTTATTTGTTGCACCTTGTTTGGTGGCCTTACCTCACTCCACAATTCCCACTTTTATCATGGGAGGATGTATATGGGCAGCACTTAACCTTTGGCTACAACATAACACCCTTGTACTTGTAAGTTGTAGTGTTGGTACAGTTTTTGCACACAAATTAAACATGTACAGAATTTGCTTTCATATTTGCATCCTTTTTGGTGAACTTCTATTTCTAATTCTTTTTTTATTTCTGTATTTACTCTTATCCCCTTTTTATGAATTCTAAATTGTTGTTGATTGTATCAAATGAAGCTGTTTGCTCTACCTTCTTATGAATGGAGAGTTTGGAAACATGTTTTATGTGAGCATTACATGTGTTTGGGAAATTAGTCTTGGCTAGTTCTATGGTCGTGCAGCAGGTAAAACCTCGCCGAAGATTGGGTCTTTCGGAATGACTCTTTAGGGATTTTAAAATGCCTAACCCGGTAAAGTTGCTAGCATGAATAACTGGTTTAAGAGGAGAAATAGTGGCTACAGAATAAAAGCTTGAGCTCTGCAGATATGAACCGAAACATAATAATCAGTGTGATTGAATGAAGGTGGGGGATAAAAAAACTATCAATTTGGATTTCATTATGAATCAAATTTTCCAATGCCCTCCTACAAAAATCTTGGGGCAGAATGCAGAACTCAAAACAAGGGTTTTTTAATCACTGGAGTTCAAGACAGGTATACTTGGAAACTTGTGTTTTTTTCTGAATTGCAGACAGGGCAGAGATCTACAGACCTCTCGCAATCCTTGCACAAGCAAAGGTGCCGACAAGGCATCAACAGGACTGAAACTTCATTACTCTTGCAAACCTTGCAAGTCATCTTTTGCTCTATTAAAACATGGTTGTTTGTAGAAACAGGTTTCACTGTTTTACAAATGTTTACATGATTGTTTTGGTCCACATAAGAGGAGGCTGCACCTTCTATTTCGCTGTCTCCCCATCCTTCTTTCCCTTGCTCAGCCCTCTGAGCTATGACCATATTAAGGTTGCTCTTTAGCACATTAGCCGTATTCTCACTATATTTAGCCTTGTAATGCCAAGAATGGACTTCTGTTGTCACTTGCTTAATCTTTTCAACCAAAGTCTTATTCCTAGTGATCATATTTTGTAGTTCGATTTCTTTCTCCATTAGTTTCTTCCCTACTCCTTTTTCTAATGCACTAAGGAATGAAACCGTCTGTCTCTGCTTCAATTCTCTAATTCCCTTGGACAATTGTTCTTCCTGTTTTACCAAAAAAAAAACCACGCTAAGCACCCCCGAAAAATACTTACCAGGTAATTGTACGAAAAGAAACAGTGCAACAATTTCAATCAGTACCTGGACACGAATATAACGATCGAACTCCACCGTCTGTCTATCAATTTCACTCCTCATATTTTCGCCGAGGGAGAAGATGGCAGGAAGGTTTTGCACTGTACTACCACTTGCTGATGTTACAGAGGATTTATGCTCGTCGTCATCACAAGATAGCTTCAACCCAGTCGAAACAGGATTTTGCTTAACTATAAAATTCATTGAACGATTGTTTTCATCTTGATAGAAGTTATTCCTATTCAAGCACATCTGTTGTTTCTGCATCCTAAAAGAATCTTCTGTTTCCCTGGCTCGTTTAACTGGACGATTGCCGGCATAAACTTGTCCATTCACCATGTAATTCATTGGATCAACGCCGCAACCTCCTGGAGCTGTACAGTCGATAACAATCGCATTAGGATCAATACAGTCGAAAATTCAATTCCAATTAAAATAAGAAATGGCGTCAAGGACTTACAATTTCCGTACAATTGCAGCTGCGTAGACGCGTCAAAACCATATTGCAATTGATTTCCTGCTAGCATTACAGGAAACACAGGATTAGCAGCATCGTTTCCAATCATATCTTTCTTTCCTCCGGTACGAAATCCACCAAGAAAGTCCGTTTCCTTTAGTTTCTTTGGATTCAGTGATGATAGATCGATGATCCTGTCACAAAACATGGACTGATAAGAATTCAATAAATATCTTTCATAGGAATCTCAACAGATCACAATTTAATCACCAAATTTATCCGATTCTGACAAAAAGTTATTAAATCAACTGACACCTAAGAATCCGAATAATAACGAAACAGTAATCTTAAATCAGAACGAAACCATCCCATTAAATGATCAAGAAAGAAATCTACAAGAAATCTTAAAATGCATGATCTCATTAATTTCATTCTGATCAAAAAAAAAAAAAAAACCCACCCCTCCTTGTAAGGAAAGAAATCAAGGATTGTGCTTTCTAAGGCAAGAAGGAAGAAGAAGGAGAAGAAGGGAATAGGTGCGGTGTAGTGGGAATGGGATTTACTATTTGATGAAGTTGATGATTAAGAAGAAGAATGAATGTGGTTTTGAAACGGAAATCAGTTGTTTGAGTGATCATAGAAATGAAATGATGACTAGTAAACGTTGTATCGGGAGAGTCGTTCATATTTTGTTTTTGTTTATGATCGGATCTCTCTCTAACTTCTCAACACCCACTCTTTTCGTTTTCCCACCAACAATTCAATCTTTCTTTTTTATTGTCAACACAAGAGCGAGCTTTAATTGCTGCTGGTTTGTTTCTCCGTCTGTCTGTCTAGTGGATGGATTCAAATCTAACTTATTTTTAAAACTAAAACGAATCACTTCCAAATTACCAGAATGCCACCATGATGCCATCGTATAATTTTTTAAAGGCGTTCCATTTGGATTTCATTGATTCACTTTTTTTTTTTTTTTTTTTTTTTATAAGGATGTTAAAAGGCTTAAGGCCCGTATGTGTGCGGTCCATTTAAGAGGCCTAGGGTTTCCCTTCATGTTGTATATAAAGGAGTAGTATACTTGTACACTACTGATGCTAGTATACTTGTACACTACTGATACTGAAATCCTAATAAGAATTATTCTCCCTTTTCTCCTACCTATTTTACCTTAAAACGTTATCAGTCCCGATGCTCTAAACCCTAGCAGCGGCCGATCAATATTTTTTTTTAATTTTGTTCATCACCAATCGATCCTGTATCTATATTCATCTGTGCTGCGACGTCAAGGAAGCTACATCCTATATTCATCTGTGCTGCGACGTCAAGGAAGCTACATCGACTCCGTACCTATATTATCATTTGTTCAATCGTGATACAACTTGAGGTACATCTAAACGATTCTGTACATAACGATTTCAAAATTGTCTGCCGTACTTTTATGATTTTAAAAATTCAATTGTGGTAGATATTTTATTACTCCTTGTTGTGGTATATGTGATTGATTGACTAACTAATAGATCTGCACATGGTATACCTAAATTGACTAAGGCTTAGTCTTATGGTGTCTAGTTTGGCTACTACTTCCACCAAAAGCGTGGTGTATTCTAGTAGTACTACTTCTCTCTCCTAGCAAATGGTAGTAGCTCAAGTAGTAGCTAGATTGATGCGCTGAACGGTTCAGCGCTGAAAAAGCGAGAAAACGCTGAATGGTTCAGCGCTCAGCGCTGAATGGTTCAGCGTTTTCCTTCAGTGCTGAACGGTTCAGCGTCAAATAACTTTCCCGAGTTTGACCTTTTTTTTCATACACCCAGTTGACACCTTCAGCAATATATTGTGTTTCTAACTCTGTTTTCTCACACTCACGTTACACCACCAATTTACAAACACCGGTTATGCAAAAATGAACAAATTTCATACCAACAAATTCAGAAAACAAATACAAATTGCACCATATGTAAATTAAAAGATAAATTTTCATTAATAACTTAAAGGATTACATTAAAATTTAAATCCGCTCATTCGAGTAATGTGTTTGCTACACTTTTTAGGAGAAAATTACGAATGAGTATTCCCCAAAGGAATAATTACATTGAAATTTAAATTCTACTTCTAATTTAAACATAACAATTACTCATAAATCATTCCTCAGGAGCCAAGCCATGACGGATCAGTATCTCGTTCCTCCATATTTTGTAGAGGGCACGTTCGGCTTGTGGTACTTGATGGAGAGGTGTGCGAAGGATTTTCATGTCAGCTTCTCTTTGCTTGGTTGGTGCCATTATTAAAGCAACTTCCGCGTTCCTCTGAGAAATTTGCACGTTCCTCTCAGCAACTTCCGCGTTCCTCTCTTCTATTTCCAAACGGCTAGTTTTTTTGAATTTTGTTGATTCGAAAAACTAGCCGTTATGAGGTGTAGATGGAGTGTAAGAATAAGCTTACCATTTTGTATATTTTTTTTTTAAACTCAAAATAATCGTTGAAACCATGAAATGAAAAATATAGCATAAACTGTAATGTAAAACAACAATCCATAAAAAAAAATTTAAGTCTACAACCATGTTACTACATAAAAACAAATACTCCTTGAACACTAGAAGTGATATTGAGTTTCTGGAACCGCGTCGGGAATACCTTGCTCCATAACCAGATCGTCAAATTCATTGCCAGGTTGGTCTGGTCCTTGTGGTGCATTGAGTGATGTAGATGCTCCGAAAGTTGGACAGTAAACTCCTTGAGTTGTATTTGATGAAGGCCATTGCCCCGCTTGAAAATATGTACTAGGACCCAATGAGAGATCTTCTGCATAGTTTTGTTGTTGTGAATGAATAGAACGTTGTGAAGCAGAAGATCTTCCTGAATCCGAGCATGAAGTTGTAACTCTCTTAGACGTCTCATTCCATAACACTTCACGAGCTCCGGTAAGCGCTACCATTGTCGTGACATATAATCATAGCACTGCTCCTATAAAATGCAAAAATAGATTAATTTTAGTTGAACATTCAAGCCAATATAAAGTGAAAATGCAAACAAATGTTGATTTACTTAGCAAAGTCATACCAAATTCACCCTAATTATACGGACAAGGATGCATTGGAACCTCCACTAGTTGTTCAACACCGGTTTCGGTGGCCACTGGTAAAGTGAAGTCTACCTCTGCCAACTGCGGATAACTGTAGTGCTGCATCATAAGCATCTCCTTGAGCATAACTACTGTTTATCCATGGCTGCCAGGTACATGAACCCATTGCAAGTCAATCTGATCTCTTGCGATGGAGCACGAATGTTTGTGGACATCCTTTTGGCCTCCTTTTTTATCCCTCTTCCTTGACTTAATTCTTTCCCTGGTGAAGAGAAGCATCTTTGGGAATACATCTTCATGTCGTCCAGCAGGTAGTGGCACCTCTGGCTCTTTGAGTAAGGGTTGCAGGTTATGGAATTAGTAGTAGTACCAGTATTCAAGAACCACAACCATGCCACATAGATCCTTACTCTCGCATGAAGACCACTTGTCAAGATATTTATAGGTATTTCCCAAAGAAGCTATACCCCAATCATAATCCCCAACTTCATTTAAATTTTGGAACAATTTAATCCAACGTTTATCTACTTTTCCAGTAGAATTTGCAAGAAGAGAATGACCCAAACACCAAAGAAAGAACATCCGTGTCAAATGCTCTGCAACATGAGTATTATCCCGGCCACTTCTACTTAGAATGTAGGCTCTCAAGGAACCACATGATAGCCAGTTAACGTTATCATCCCATGCACCAAATGTAGGCACAGTACCAAAATACATACCTAGATCCTTATACTTTGTTCCAACCTCCAACGGCGGCATAACTACTTGACGTTTTGAGGGGACACCAGTGGGAATGCCAGTTAACATATACCAATCTACTGGAAGAAGCCCAACCTCAAAGTCCCTAAAATGAAAGCTCTTGGTTTTCTGCCACCATCTCTCGGCTAAGGCTTCCACTAAGCCTCTATCCGAATTGGTGAAATTAAACTTAAAAATGCTAGAAAACCCGCAATTGTCACAGTATCGTTGTGCAACAGGATTGTTTGCTACTACAATTTCATATAACTTGCTTATCTCTTTGACAGTACCTCTAAAGTTGACTGACCGAGTTTCACATAATGGCTCTTGACATCTATGTCGCACGCCAGGCAAGTTTTTCCCAGACACTACCTCTAACAAAGCACACTCTTCTTCCATACTACAATAAAAAGATAATGAATTTCCATCACAATTTAAATCAAATCAACATACTCAATTTCAATCATACTCTCAATTTCAAATAGTTTCATCATACTATCAATGTGATAATCTTATCAATTCCAATCATACAATCATATTCATCGTACTAACTCAATTTCATCATACAACTAAATTTCATAACCCTAATTTCAACATGAAAAATCAAATTGTCACCATTTTTTTTTCATCTAACAGTCTAACTATCTAGAAAACATCAGTACACATATATGGTAATCATCAAATCAATCATGAAATCATCACAATTAAATATCAAGAACAATAAAAACATAAATGTTAAAAATCAAACCTTGGCCACAATTGTTGACGGAATTGAGTGAAATTTGGGGCAAAAGATAGAGAATCGAATTTGCAACAAACCCACGGAAGGAATTTGGATTAAACTAACTACAATGGGAGAAATTGGACATGCATTTTTCGGGTTAGGGTGGAGAAGAAGAGAAGAAGAAGAGAAAATGGGGGAGAAAGGGCTCATGTCGATTCTTTGTAGTAGAATTATTCAGCGCTGAACCGTTCAGCGCTTTGACCTGGTGTTGACGGTCAAGCGCTGAACCATTCATCGTTATTCGGAAACGCTGAATGGTTCAGCGCTCAGCGCTGAATGGTTCAGCGACTTGACGTCCAATCTCTCCAAGCGATAAGACCACCCCTACCCTGCTATCTGACGTGGCTGTCCAAGCTATACTAGATTGGACACCATAAGACTAAGCCTAACTAATGGATTAGTCTGATTCTTTTAAGTTTCTTATTTTATTTGTTTTATCTTGATTAATCACATATTGATTTCCCCTGATCTAAAAATAAAGTATCAAATCAAACACGGTACGGTTGTCGTTTTCTTTTTGATTGTATATGGATTTGTCTGCTTCCGTTTGGTTGTTTTATGTCGCATATACCTAGTATACGTAGGGATTTGTTTGTAGCCCAGCCTATAAAACCCAACCTATTAGCGGACCATCATATGTCCTAGCTATATTATATGTCCAACCTTTTTTTTTTTTTTTTAAGCAAGCCATAGACTAGCCTATAAGCAGCCATGTCTACCTGATTCCAGAACGCGTGACCAACCCATATCCTGTATTACTCTGATTGGTTGGTTCTGGGTCTAACAATAGTCCATGGCCGTTATGGTCTTCGCAATGTGAAATTAGAACAAATTTACATTTAGGGTGTACCCAATCCTTACGAGTTGTGCATGTTTATATTGTAATATTTTCTTGTGATTTTATTTATTAATTAGAAAAAAAATGTTTTGTTTTCTGGTATTTAAATCAATTAAATTGCACATTAAATTTTATAAAACGTTTTATTTTTGGGTACTTAATTATTTCTTTAAATTGCAATTACTTTGCCTCTTTTTCTTCTTTTGGAGTCCATAAATTATTTATAGGTTATTTGTTTGTTTTGCAAAATGTCAACTTGAGTTTGTACAAAATACTATTGTAATATTTTCGTGATTTATTCTGTAATGTTATTGCTACTTTAATTTTCTTTAATTATAAAATGTTTACTGGGTAATAATCATTGGTTGGATTGATTTGATTCGGTTTATTTTTTGGAACCATTAAGAAATTTGGCTCCCAAAAATCCATTTTGACCACAAAGAAATTTGGTCTCGTGTATGGTATCGATATTAACCGTCCACTACTCATGTGTTCTTATAGATGGAGCCAATCCGACCGGAATTCGAGCTATTGGACTCAGCAGGACTTGAGTACCATCGATGGGTTGCCGATGTGGAGACCACATTTGTGGCGAAAGGGTATATAAACACCATCAATGATGCCAATGCTCCCCCGGCCAGTGAAAAAAATAAGGTTCTCGCTCTGATGTTTTTGAAGAGGCACATCGACCCTAACTTACGTTGGAGATACCTCCACTTAAAGACCCTGAAAGAACTCTGGGACACTCTTCAAACATTGTTTGGTTGATGGATCAGTAGATTTTACTTTATTTTTGCTAAACATAATTATCTTGTTTATGTTAGATGAATGGATTATCTATGAGTATTTATCAATTTTTGGAAACAGTTTAATTGATTTTACTTTGATAATATATTGTTTAGCATGTATATTTGAATGGAAAGTATATCATTCAAATATAACCGAAATTCTCTAAAGAACAAGAGAAAATCTACTCGGTTTTTATAAACACTGCCATCTACTTAAAGAAGATGATATCACCCTTGACGTCAACCCCGCAATTTCATACTTTCCATGGCATAAAGGATGTTGCCCCATTAATGGATATACCTGACTTTGCTTGGGCCTAAACATTTAGTTTTCTTGGCTCTAGTATATACTAGGGTATCGCCCAGGCTCTAGTATATACCTTCCGTAGTTAAACTTGTTTAAACCTTCTTTCCTTTAGAAGTGCGGATTATTTGTAAGTACTTATCTTTCTATTACGTATTATAGAATTGTACTCTGTTTATGATAATCTATTGTTTAACGCGTGTATTAGAATGTAAAGGGCGTCATTCTAATAGAACAATTTTTTTTTCCTCAAAAGGACCTGAGATAAACTATTCATTTGTATGACATTCCTGTGTGATGTACTCAAAAGAATGTCTTAAGGAGAGATCAAATGTCTATTCTATAGTGGGACCACCTGCACTATCCTAAGAAATTGACAATTGTTGATTTTACTCTTCTTTTTTTTTGTACCAACGATGATTGGATCATCGAAAGTAATAATTGGGCGAAGTATTGCTCAAACCTTGTTGCCAACGGCAGAAGGTTTAAAGAAGCTCTATAAGCACTTAGAGCTAACCACACTGTAGGGGGTAAAACCCTTCGGAACACGTGTCTCGCATCCGGGAAGCTTAACTATGCCGAGAGAACCACACCGAGAAGGCTAACAGCGAGATCTCGGACCCGCTCAGAGAAGAAGAGGAAAGCTGCACACAAGCGAAGTAAAGACTCGAAGGGAAGGGATTCGGACTATGACAATGGACCGAAGCCTCGGAGCGTAAACCGCCTTACTCGACAGGGACTGACACCACCACGATTGAGTCTTTTGTCTTTATTAGCTGTAAACCACCCAAGCTCGGCCTATATAAGGCGAGCTTGGAAAACGTTGTAGGGGTTGGATTCTCTTTGGGTTGAGCCTAAGTAGCAAGAGAGAGATTAGGTTTGTAATCTCCTCTGGTTCCTTGGGGTTATATTCTTGTAATCTCAGCATTGAAATACATAAGGGTTTTCTTATATCTTGTCTTTATTGCTTTATATGGTCTTTGATTACTGTTCAAAGCACCTTCGGTGCTGTTCTTGCGGTCTTCGGACTACTGAACCACAACTAAATACTGTATGTATGAGTAGATCTGATGGATCTGATACCTTGAGTACCTATGCAGATTTTCTACTCGTACAGTTTGGCGCTAGAAACATGGATGATTAACACAACTTAGGGTTTGCCTGTGAATTTTTGGGTTTTCAAATTTTTTGTCGTTAAATTTCTTTTTAGCTTTCTCAAAAGATTTTCAAAAGCTAGATTTCTGAAAAACAGCTCCTATACCTTAAGCATCCAAAAGACCTTAAAGGCTTTGGCGTGTTTACAGAGTTTTTTGAGCATAACATCAGATGATCAAATCATCCATTAAAGAGTTCTCAAAACCTCGGTATGATAAAATCGATCTCCGAGAGAGGCAGTTAATATTCGCTTCAAAACCTTTTGTAGCATAGAATACAAACAATTGCAAAATCGTGTTGATTCCTAAAATCCATTCTAGGGTTTTCTAAGCTAATGATATATACAGAAATCCATTTTAGGATTCTTAAAACTATCGTTATACATCGAAATCAATTTTAGGGTTTTCAAAACTCATATTATTCATAGGAATCCATTTTAGGGTTTTTCAAAGCTCATAATATGTGTAAAATCCATTTTAGGGTTCTCAAATTTCATGCTGTACACAAAAATTCATTTTAGGGTTTTCAATTTTCAGGCTATATTTGGAAATAAAACTTCAAAAAACAGACACAAACGAAAAAGGATGATATGCGCTAAAGGACAAAATAAACAGTTAGGAACACGCCTAAAAAGGGCAAATACGACCTACTAAATTTCTTCTGAAAAAATTAGTTGCAGAGTAGATTTACATGGCCGACAAAGTACACTGCGCTAAGCCGCCTTGGACCTCACGGGTTTTTTGTTTCTTGACAGGTCATAGCCAGAATGGCTTCCCAATCGGAACACGCTCCGAAGCAGCGAGTAGGATCCTCGAAGCAGGGTACTGGATCGTCCAGACAGCACAACACCAGATTCTCAACCAGTAAAGGGTTATCCCCCGAGGTAGCGGCTAGCACAGTCCAACACCGAGAGCATGTAGACGAAGAAGTAGTGGTAGAAGATTTAGGCCCCGAAGGAAAAGGATTTCCAGAGGCTGAAGAGCCACACCAACAGCAAATACCGGAAGAAAATGGAGAAAACGAGGAAGAAGAGGACGAAGCATCTGATCCTGAAAATGAAATACCCGAGCAACAGCCTACCGAAGCAACTACGGCAAGAGCTGCGCAATTTAGAAAATTAATCTTAAAAAACAGAAAAATAAAAAAGCTAAAGAAACAGCTAGCCGAAGCAAACAAAAAGGTAGCGGAAAAATCGGCATCCAACTACAAGGGAGGCAGCGAAGGACACTCTCGTCCAAGTAACGCATCTCGACCAAAGGAACCTTCCGAATCTAACACGTACACAAAGGCCAAAGGCACCAGCAAAGGCCACGGAATTACGGTATCAAGTAAGAAGGCCGAACCTCCGGCATACACAAAGGCGAGCACGCATACATTCAGCGAAGGAAATCAAACGAAGAGAGATGCCGAGGCAAGAGCCCAGCAGCAAGTGATGATGGATCAAATCAAAGCACTCCGAGCAGAAATTTTCGACAATCAAATCCAATCGAGCGACAGGATCAAACTTACCAAAGCTATAAATGATGTCAACCGGTCACCACTGAGTCCAGAAATCCTTTCTTTACCAATTCCAGTAAAATGCACGATGCCCACTTTCACCTCCATCTTTGATGGATCAGGAGATCCTACTATACATGTCAAAATGTATCTCCGAGTTTTTCTGGCTTACGCCAATAGAGATGAAGTGCTCTGCAAATATTTTCCCTCCAGCCTAAAAGGAGAAGCCCTCGCCTGGTATGACAACCTCGCAGCTGGTTCGATCACATCTTTCGAGGAACTCTCCAAAGTTTTTATACTACACTTCCTCTACAACAACTCCTCAAAGCCTGGGGTAGAGAAACTATTCAGCATTCGGGAACGGCCAGGAGAGTCGACTAAAAGCCTAACAAGCAGGTGGACCGAGCAGTGTGTAGAGGTAGGAAATGGAGCCACGGAAAGAGATAAAGTACGAGCTTTCCTTAACGCTCTAGACAAAAACAACCCTCTATATGACAGACTCTTCTCGAAGAACCTTGAGACGCTGAAGGACCTTCGCAAGTATCAAAAGGAACGAATCACTCTCGAAGAAATAAAAGAACAAGCTGCACTTGGAAAGGAAACCATCTTAAAACAAGTTCATTCGATAAACAACCTATCGCTCGAAGATCGAGGACAAGCAATGGGCACTCACCTCGGGGACCCATCAAAGCGAGAAAGACAGGATGATAGCGGTCAATATGGGAACGAAGGTAAATTTGGAGATGGCAAGTACCATGATAACAGAAAGTACACTGATAACAGAGAAAGCAACCCTCGGAGGGAGTCCGAAGGGAACAACAGTCAACAAGGGCAAGGAAACCGAAAGTTTGGGACGACGAAGCCAGGATTTCCTGCATTCCATGATAGGAAACTCCCCAAGCTCTGCGTTCCCATTGAGGACGCCCTTCGGACCATCGAGCAGTCGGAGTACGCGAGCGAAATAAGATATCCTCGAAGCAGAGGAAACCAGCCGAAACACACAAGAAATTCAAGGGACTATTGCCAATTCCATAAATTCAATGGGCACACCACCGAGAATTGCGTCACGGCGCAAGATCAAATATATTTCTTTATCGCTAGAGGACAATTTCAACACCTTCTGGAGCTGCCACAAGCACCCCCTAACCAACCGCCACCCAAGGAAGAGGCCAAGCACGAAGCCTATGTAATTACCATTGATCAAGATATTCCAAGGTTCGGAGCCTGCAACTCAATAGTTCATACGAAGGGATTAGAAGGAATCCAGACTGGACCCATACACAAAAGAGACTTGGATGGACAAGAAATATTCAGTGTAGTCACAAGGACTCGCTTGGAAGAATGGCAGAAGCAACCAGTGTTCTTTTCAGCGGCAGACATCCCCAATGAGGGCAGAATGCATAATGATCCTTTGGTTATTACCCTTCAAATGGGGAAGATAGCCATGACTAAGGTATTAGTGGACCCTGGAAGTTCTGTGGACATATTATTCGGACAGACATTTGACAAAATGAAGGGCAAGAAAGCTGCTTTGGTACCTTCGGTTTACAACATATTTGGTTTCAATGGGAAGCCGTCGACTCCCCGAGGAGAATTAATGCTCACAGTTCATGCTGGTAGCGAAAAACAACCAACTCTATTCTGCGTGGTGGACATAGATTCCCCTTACAATGCCATCGTGGGTAGACCATGGTTGCATAGCATCATGGGTGTTGCATCTACTTTGCATCAAAAGATCAGGTTCCCAACACCAACAGGGATTGCTGAAATCAGAGGCGATCCTGTCGAGGCTCGGGCATGTCATGAAATCGATGTACAAGCAAGAGAAGCAAACAAAGAATGCTCGGAACAAGCAAAGATCCCGAAGATATCGGATGAAAGTATAGATAAGTTCATAGCTGACACCGAAGCTGGGATGCTGAGTATGAAACAAGAGGGAAGCGAAGAGAACCAGCATCTACAAAACAGAGAGCAATTCCTCGTAGCAACAACCAACCTCCAGATTCCGAATAAGCAGTTAGGTGAGTCTAGCGAAGGCAGCAGCATCCAGCAAGAGCCTTTCTGGATCGGCCCATTTGTCATTGAAAAGCAACTTAATAATGATACTTACAGTTTAGTTAACCTTGAAGGACAAAGGTTGAAAACCCCAGTGGAGGGGAGGTACATGAAACACTTGGTTTAAGAAAGTAATTCCGTTTGTAAGGAACATCCGAAGAAATCTAATAAATGAAAATCGCACTCATTGATGCAACTCTCATCGAAGTCAAACTCCAAATACTGTCAGCACCATCACAAAGGCTGTAACGCCAAAGGCAAAAAACGCCAAACAGGCTGTAACGCCA
>JAJJMA010336565.1:0-15249 GCA_023529015.1 Papaver nudicaule
TAGAGAGGTTATAAAATATAAATAAGTATTGTACGTGCTTTTTATTAAAAAAAAAAAAAAACTAGCTAGGTTCGGAATTGCTGAAAGAATTCTTTACGAAATTTGAACAAGTTCTCCTCTTCCGAAGAGTTTCTTTTTCCTGGAAATTCTAATTTATTTGGATTTTTTTGAGTTTTGATCCTTCTGGAGAGTTAGGTTTGATATTCTGGTTAGACTTTCAGTTTAAGAATTCTAGTCAATCTAGAATTAAAATACCTTATCTGATAGAATTTATGCTGTGTTTGATAACAGCTTTTTTAATAGAATCCCATGGTAAAAAAAAAAATTCAGTTGTTTGATTAAAATACGATTTATGAAATTGTGGGCCCATTTTAAAAAAATGTAACTTAATTCCACGAAAAATCTCTCATTCCCTTTCTTTGGAATTGATTCCACGGAATAGACTTTCTATGAAATTGTTTCCTTTGCCTAGTATCAAACACAACCTTAGTTATTTTCCGAGTCAAATTAGGATTATGGGCTTGTCCGTATCGCTTTAGTTTTTTGCGTTTGTTAGGGGGACTCTTTGGCCTGCCCTTGGGTCCCTAAGGACCGTAATACTGTTGCTCTTAAATAATTTTGGACTGAGGTTTCTCCCACCCATCCCCCTCTCTGATCCAGCAATTTTGGACTTAGGCTAATATGAAATATGAAGTAGCTCAATTAAAGTGGGACGGAGGTAGTATGTTTCTTCGCATCAAAGGTTTGTTTATCTTCATTCTTCTTTTGATTTGATTTGGATAGCATAATAATTTTCAATTTTCATGATCAAGTCTTTTACAAAACCCATTTGAAGATTTTCCAAATTCTCATAATCTTGCTTGAAGATTTTGGTGATATTTGGGCCTGCAATAGAATATTACTGATGTTTCTTTTCAGGCCCACTCGTTGAAGGGTCCCAAAAATTTGTTGGCGAAAACAGTTACAATCAAGAGTATGACAAAAGTACTTACTAGTAGAACAGATGCCTCAAGTTATTTCACCACTCGATTCCCATATGGAAAGTTGATTACAGAGGTCAGTGTTTTCTTTTCTCTGTGATGTAATTGACAATCTGGCAACGGAAAAGAAATATTCAAGTGAGACGAAGCTTAGAGTTTCGCACTATTTGCACCTACAAAGTCAGTCATGATTCACCCAACCAACAAATCTCACTACTAGCATGGTGAATATGTTCCTTGTCTCTCATGTTTTCTTTCCCTCTCTAAGTCGTGATTTTCAAACTTTAAATTGAGTTCTTTATTAGGTTGTAACAATCAAATAGGAGGAGCGGAGGATGATTTTATAATTGTGATTGTATGATATCTTTATATGATTTATTTATAAAAAGCATAATAGAAACAAAAACAATTAGTCACTTATCCGGAAATATTGAGCTCAAGACTTCAGTGAAAAATGTGTTTTGAGTTCTTTTGACTCAAACCTTTGTATGGTTCTAATCATTGTTAATAATGAAATCCACTCTGCTGACCTCAAGCATTCCCTTCACAGTGGAGAAGTCTGGGGGTGGCATATTGGTTTACATAAATCACTTGCATGAGGCACACAAACACATAACATGTTATAACATATTAGCCTCTTACGTGAAAGAAAAGTTCATATATATCATAAACAAGCAAGATTATAACATCAGAAAGATAACTCAACTATAAATTATTTTTAAATCATCAATTGTAGATAGAGATATTAAATTCACAACCACCAAATGCAAAAATATAATCGTACCTAGAAATCATAAACTCACAACCATTAAACATAAACTGTACATAAAAGAAAACAAAAAATCATAAGAATTAGACATAAACTACACTGCTAAGGAATGCTATAAACTACTAGTGCACATTGTTCTATCATTCCTTTTCCACCACTTGTTCGTTATTATCTTTATTACTGAACTTGATGCACCCTTTAGACTTCAATTAATTCATCAGAAAATAATTGCAAATTGCAAGACAAGTAAGACCTAAGCTGATATAGATTGGAAGAAGTTTAGAGAACTTCATAACGAGCACCACAAACCCTGATGGTATCAGCATTAAAATGCAGAGAACAGGAACACTTGCTGGAACTTTATAAGGTCTATTCATGTCTGGATATTTCATTCAACAAGCTCTATTTCCTTACTCATCACCATGGTTACAACAAAAATAAAAAGAAACAAAAATGCAAGAGGTGTTGATAATTCTATTCTACAGAGATTAAGTCTACTATGCTATGTTATATCTTCCTCTCTCTTGCACTTATTTCTCTCCGGCTAATCTCTAATCTTGTGAAACCTGAATGAAAAATTCCGATTAAGGATGTGGTTTTATTTATAGTCTTACTAAACTACCGATAGCATCTGAACCACCCCGAAGAAAAGAAATACCATTATTTCAGTGACCGTGCAAACATAAAACAAGTCAACAACTGAAGGAAAAAAACTAAAATTATATCAAGAATCTTTCTTATAAGAACTTGCTCGAATAGGTACATAAGTTGGATTGAAAATTGAAGTTTAATCATAAACCCATTCAATTTGTTAACATGTTATAAAATATCATAAACAAGCAAGATTAGAACATTCGAAAGAAACTCAGTTATGAATTATATATAAATCATCAATTATAGCTAGAAATCTTAAACTCACAGCCACTAAGGTCAAAAACATAATTGTAGCTATAAATCCTACACTCAATGACGTGTTTTGTGTTTGCACGGTCACTGAATAACGGTTTTTCTTTCTTCGGAGTTGTTCATATGCTATCAAAAGGCAGTTTGCTAAGATTTCGTCAACAAAAAAATGCAGTTTGTTAAGATTTGTAAAGAATCTCGCAAAATAAAAGCATAGTCTATAATAAAAAGAGGCGCCCAAGTTACCAGCATGTTAACTCTGAATTGTGGTAAAGCCTTATCAACAACACCTATCTCTGTCATCGCTCTTTGTATTGGTTATAAAAAAAAGACCAGTAGTCACTTAGGACAGAATAATGTTGCTGACTGTTAATATTGGTTTACAGAAAACACTTGCATGAGGCACACACATACATAACATGTTATAAAATATCATAAATAAGCAAAATTAGAACATCCGAAAGATAACTCAATAACGAATTATATATAAATCATCAATTGTAGCTAGATATTTTAAACTCACAGCCACTAAAGTCAGAAACATAATTGTAGCAAGAAATCCTACACTTATAAACACAAATTGTACATAAAATAAAGAAAAAAAAATCCTAAAAATTAGACCATAAAATACAACAGCTAATGAATGCTAAACTAATAGTGCTCATTGTTCCATTGATATCTTTTCCACCACATGTTCGTCACCATCTTTATTACTGAACTTGATGCACCCTTTAGAATTCAAGTAATTCATCAGAAAATAGTTGCAAATTGCAAGGCAAGTAAGACCTGCGCTGATATAGATTGGAAGAAGTTTAGTGAACCTCATAAGAAGCACCACAAACCCTGCTGGTATCAAACATAAAATGCAGATAAAAGGAACACTTGCTGGAACTTTATAAGGTTTATTCAATCTGGATATTTGACTCTCAACCAAATAAACGCCGAAAAATCTAATAGCATGCCCAAGATATACAAGAAATTGGCTGCATTAACAATATTTTCGAATTCCACGAATGTGAGACCGAATGTAATTGCACTAGACAACACGATTCCTACCCATGATGTGTTAAAATACTTGGATCTCCATGTCAAAACACTAGGTAAAACCCTAGATTTTCCATTCCAAATGCTTGAAATTAAAAGAACTACTACTTAACTGAGCTTCAAAAAATCCAATTCATAATAAACCTGAACCAATATTAACCCAGATCTTCAACCATGTTCCACCAATCATTCCACCAGCGTCCGAGAAATACCCGGTTTTCCAGTCCCCCTGTTTCAACTTTATAGCCCTAATTGCGGCTGACAGACTGAGCAGGTACTCCAAACAAACAATAATTCCAGCATAAAACAATTGTGGATTTTCTACTTCTCCTACTAAAGTAGAAGCATTATCCCAAAAGTTCAAATTTCAAAACATGGTATTCAAGTATCCGCTCCAATCATTCTTTCTAAAATTACGAAGATCGTATTTACCTAAACTCATCAATCTGCTCAATTTAATTTTTGTATTGCAATGACAATCATGACAATAAATGGCTCCACAGAAACTATAGCAATAACAACCACAATCCAACCAACAATAGCTAATCCAAGATAATTCAACAGAGCTAGTAGTACAGTAGTTCCAGAGAGAGCTATCATATTAGCACTTTATTCGTTTCGAGGAAATTGAATACAATAATAGTCTTCAGGTAATCTTTAATCAAAACCGGATATGCAGCATTATTAATTAATCCACTGAGAAATTTCAACGAACCCATCATAGATCCCTAAAAAGGACCAAAAGCTTCCGTAGCCCAAATAACATACCCTCTGTTACCGTGGTAAGCTGTTGCGAGTTCTGATGTGATCAGAGCTTCAGGTATACTCCATATGAATGGGAAGATTGAGAACCCTAGCCAAGCAAAGAGTGGTCCTGCTGCTTTAACTTTAGGTTCTGCTCTAAAAGGACCTCCTGAAACTTCATAAAAGGTTAGAAGGTTAGAGGCACTACAACGAGTTTCTTGATTTTTGGTATAGGGTTTGGGTGTTCTCCTGCACTTTCAACAAGCTCTATTTCCTTACTTATCACCATGGTTGCAACAAAAATAAAAAGAAACAAATACGTAAGAGGTGTTGATAATTCTATTCTACAGAGATTGAAGTCTACTATGTTATGTTATATCTTCCTCTCTCTTGCACTTATTTCTCTCAGACTAATCTCTAATCTTGTGAAACCTGGATGAAAAAGTTTGATTAAGGATGTGGTTTTATTTATAGTCCTACCAAACTGCCGATAGCATCTGAACAACCCCGAAGAAAAGAAATACCATTATTTTAGTGATTGTTGCAAACACAAAACACGTCAACAACTGAAAAAATAAACACTATAGAGATTCATTATATCAAGAATCTTTCTTCTAAGAACTTGCTCGAATAGGTACTTAAGATAGATTACAAATTGAAGTTTAATCATAAACCTATTCAATTTGTTATCAGTATTTAAGATAGATCATAGATTATTTTTTTTAAAGGTTTCTCCCCCTCTCTCTCAGATCCAATCATATGTTTTTTTTTCTTTTACTATGATGATTTTGTCGCATCAAAGGTTTATTTATCATCATTATTAACCTGAAAACTATGTTAAAGGAGGTTGCCTTAAAGAAGGTATATCTCAACTGAACTCGTTTGCCTGACAGTAGGTTGAACTGATATTGTTTACATTTTACCAACCTAGCTAGGATTATTTAATGAAAACATTGAAGTTTGAGGTGTGTAATGAAATACGAACTAACGAGGCTAACTGCCCTGGTAACTCGTAGGGGCTGTTCAGTTGGATTGATTTCTTACTAAGCAGCTTTCCATCTTTTGCTATCTCTTTGTACTTTTATGTGTTGCTAACTTAAAACACAATCTTTTTTATTTATTATTATTTTTTTAATTTTAAATGTTTTTTTTCCCGCACGGTCTATAGTATTAAGCACAAGGAAAATTACTAGATTACAGATTTAGTTATCTTACTTCACGAGGCTTTCAAACCCAGATTGCCAATATCTGCTGACCTCAAACATTCCCTTCGAAGTCGACAAGTCTGAGGGTGGTGTATTGGTTTACAGAAAACACTTGCATGAGGAACACAAACACATAACATGTTAAAGCATATTAGCCTCTTACGTTAAAGAAAAGTGCATATGTATCATAAACAAGCAAGATTATAACATCAGAAAGATAACTCAATTATAAATTATTTATAAATCATCAATTGTATCTAGAGATATTAAACTTACAACCACCAAAAAAAAAACATTATCGTAGCTAGAAATCCTAAACTCGCAACCATTAAACGCAAACTGTACACAAAAGAAAACAAAAAATCATAAGAATTAGACCATAAACTACACTGCTAAGGAATGCTATAAACTACTAGTGCACATTGTTCCATCATTCCTTTTCCACCACTTGTTCGTCATTATCTTTTTTACTGAACTTGATGCACCCTTTAGACTTCAAGTAATTCATCAGAAAATAATTGCAAATTGCAAGACAAGTAAGACCTAAGCTGATATAGATTGGAAGAAGTTTAGGAAACTTCATAACTTGCACCACAAACCCTGATGGTATCAACATTCACTAGTGGAAAATAGCCGATCTGAGACACATCATAAGTGTCGTTTAGAGTCTAACCGAGACACTTACTAGTGTCGCACGAAGTGCCTCAAAAAGTCCGCCTCTGTTTGCCAAGGCACTTATAAGTGTCGTTGTATAAATTCCAAACTTAGGCACTTATGATGTGTCCTAGCACACGACGCATATAAATGTCGTTGTACAGGTTTTTAATAATTATTATTATCATATCCCAAACACACGTATATGTGTCTCAGATTAAAACAAAAAAAAATTAGAATCAGATTTTCAGCCAGACTGAGCTGAATCAAAAATTAAAACTAAAACCAGAATAAAAAAACACAAAATTTGAAACTGAGTCATTTCAGAACCATAAAAACACCATACTTAAAATTGGATTCAATTTACAACTAAACCAAAATTATTCCAAGCTACAAAAACTTCATCACTATGATCATACTTAACCACAATTAATTTCTTTTACAAAACTTCACAAAAACTTGGAAAATATTGACCAATGTAAGTCCATTTGAAACACTATTTTCTATGCTTGTTCTTCATTCTTGATTGTCTTTACATTCTTGAATTCACCTGGAGCTTTGGTGTTTCTGCAAGAAAACAGAAACATTCAATGATTCAATTCTTAAAATATCCTACATATCCGGCGATGAACAGTTCAGTGCTAAATAGAATATGCGAATAACGTTGAACCATTCAGCGCTGAGCACTGAATCGTTCAGCGTTTTGAAGTCCAATCTCGTAATGCCATAAGAACGTCTCTACCCTACTATCTGACGTGGATGTGCAATCTAGTATATTAACTAGATTTTACACCCTAAGACTAAGCCTAAGCCTAAGCCTAAGCCTAAGCCTGAGTCGATGGGACTTGTACGACTAATATTGTATAGTCCATTTCATTAATATCACATTTTAAATCTCGAGCCACGTACATGCAGGTTTGGACTCATGACTTACATTTTGGGTTCGTAAGCAAAGATTGGGTAAGTAAGCGGCTGTATTTTTTAGTCATGGAGGACTGGCCAACTTGGGGTCACCTGGCAAAGTTTGAGTCACATTACACAGTTTCGAGGTTGAGTTTTCTTTATCTTTAGTTTTTACTTTGCTCTATTGCTCTATTCCCTCTTCTTTGGTTGTAGGTTTAAAAGCAAATGGAATAAATTTTAATTTTCGTATTGCCTTAAATTTCACACTGAATTGTGCAAAATGTGCCCAAATATTGCCTTGTGATAGAAAATTTGTCTCATGAATTTTTGGTCTATAAGAACATGAATAGTAGTTGGGTTTAAAATATTTAAAAAAACAAAAAACATAATCGATCAATAAAAATATAAATATCAAATGATTCTAATAACCATGCAATCGTTGAATCTGGAAATTGCCGTGCATCGCACATATTGCTTGTGATAAATAAATTATTTCCCATTACTCCCAATTATGATATTTACCATTGGATTTAGCCATTGCTTTTTTGGTTGTGTGTTTTTTTTTAACACTAAATTCGGCTAGATTGGTTGTGATAAAAAAAAAAAAAATATTCTGGATTGAACCCATTTTTGTCTGGATTTAAGCATTTTTGTCTGGATTTAGCCCATTTTCGTCTGGATTTAGCCCAACCGTAAGGGTTATATAATTATGTCGTTTATAATTGTTATATATTTTGGTGTTAATGTGTATATTGGTGTGTTAATGTGCAGAGGGGCAGCAATAGCTTCATACCTTCCGCAAAGAACAGACAATGACATTAAGAACCATTGGAATACCCATTTGACCAAGAAGCTTAGAAAAGTTCAAACAGCTTGTAGTAATGATTGATTTAGCCCATACAAGCGAGACTCTCGTTGTTCTTTGATTGTCTAGATCAGGTTTGTTCTTTGATTTTTGGAGACGGCGGCGTCGCTGGTTGTGGCGGTTCTGTTGCTGGCGGTGGCGGTGATGATGCTGGTGATGGTAGCGGCTGTGGTATTGGCGGCGGGGGTGCTCGTAATGGTGGTGGAAATAGGGGGGAAGAAGGTGGAGATTATTTTTTACTTTTTTTGTGATTAGGTTTTTACTTAGGACACCCCTTATAACATACTCTAGGATTCTAATATTGTTTTGGGGTCTCTCTATAGAATGGGGGCTATCGATCATCATCGATCATGCATTGATCACTAAACAATTTTGTGCACGATTGTTTTGCTTCAAACGAAAGCCGTGAGTGATAAACTCTCTTACCTGCTAAAGCACATAAGCAACCTTTCTGTGTTTCAAACTGATTTGGTTTTTGCACCATTTCGTGTACGTAGATGGCCTACACACAACCGTTTGGGTGAATAAGATTTTTGCATCTATAAATATTGGGCGGCATAGCCCTCGTTTCCATTCCATCAAAACCATTTTTATCAAAAATCATGAAGAAGGTGGCCTTTTTCTTTGCTTTAGTTTTACTTTTTGCAGTCTCAACCACAGATGCTTGTCGAGAAGTAGGGCAACGCTGCGACCCTATTTTCAAACCCTGCTGCGGGAAATTATATTGTGACGTGATAATCACCTCTGGTCAGCCTGAGCTTCGCCGCCCCGACCCATCCAATTATCGGTGGATTTGTAAGGGGACTGCATAATAAAATGGTCGATCAAGTACTTTAAAATTAATAAAATGGACGATCAAGTACCACCTGGTCAAGTACTTGACTATATATTATGTACTGTATTTCTCTGTAAGATCAGCTACATTGATGGTTTGATCACTGCTAATCACATATGATTAATAAAGGGTATTTTTATATAATTCAGTGTATTAAGTGTTATTCGTATAATTATCTACTTTTGAATACTGTAACAGTGGCGGTGGTGGTGAATTTGTGTGGGAACCAAAGCATTAATTCAAAATATAGGATAGCCAAGCAGCTCCAATCCAAAATCAATAAGCTATTCTAGTTCAGGGTAGTTAGCAATTCGGGATACGGATACAAGTTCGGAACGGCAAACGTACGAGTATTATACGGATTCGGATAGTTCGAAGTCGGTCCAAAATCCGGTCAACGATTCGTTATTCGGCAGTAGTTCGGAACGGCATACGTACGTGTATAATTCGTTTTAGAGTTATGAATTCGGGTTAACAAATTCGGGATGTATTAAATAATAAAATATAAAAATTATAGTTTAATACAAAGATTTAAGGATATAAACGTAATATATTCAATAATATATGCAATATTATCACCAGCAAATATCTGGTCTGGTGGTGGCTAGCGAGACATGGGATCTGAATGTTGTGGGTTCGAACCCCTCCAAGCTCAATTTTTGAAATCCTAAGGTTATATCCGCTAAACAGAAAACTCGCCTGCGATTGGCTAGAAAATCGACGAGTTAATGCTAACTCGTGCTAACTCGGCAGACGAACTAATCGGGCGTATTATTCGCGCATCCGAATTATTCGCGGTTTATTCGAAATGTCCATATAGTTCGCGTATTAGGTTCGGTGTTAGGACTATTCGGCCGATTGGTACGTATACGGGCGAATTATACGTATTCGCGTATAATTCGCGAATTATTCGGCGAATTGCTAACTAGGTTCTAGATTATCGATTCCTTGGTGCTGAATAGTACTGGTGATGATGATCCAAATCATTTATTTATCCGTCTAGTCTAGTAGCGCGAAAATCAATAAGCTATAAGAACCGAGTTGTTTTTGTTTTCCAACCAAATTTCTTTTGTTTCATGCTTAGTGATAGCAACGTACAGTGACGAGTCTGAGGATCGGTTCGTTCCTGGGAATAGAAAATCATATTAACTTGAATGGAAAACTTTCTACAATCAAATTTGGCAACTTCGGATGGATTAATGCGCAGGAGAAAGATTTTGATGCATGAAAAAAAAGATGGGAGAAGGGATTCAGGGTGTTCTTGAAAGAATAGTATGCCGTTCTGGTGAAACTCACTGGAATGACAAAGATGGTGACTTCGCCTTTCATGTGGAAATCAAAGATAATCCAAAGGGTAAGTTCCTCAAAATCTAAAGAGCAAAAGGAGGAATAACACTTCAATTCCTTTGGTTTGCCAACTTAGCTTATACCTCTTTGATTTTATTCCTTTGGACCGCATGGGGTTTGGCTAATAAGCCACCTGTTCTTTGTTAAAAATAATGATAGAGTTTGAGCTGTCAGAACCCTCCATTTATAAGTAGCAAAGGATAATTTGAATGTGTACGTAGACGTCATTTCAATCTTGACATTTGAAGCAAGCATTTCAGCTAGCTACAGGATGTAACTTGTAAATAAAGAGAAAGAGTTGAAAATGTGCATGTTTTCAGAAACATCTAGCCGTTAAGTTGTAAAATGATTAGCATTTTGTTTTTCGTTGGTGCTCTCGTTGTTGAATTGGAGCGAAACAAAGAGAGCCTCACTGGAACATACTCCAATGTCAAGAGCTGGAGCCTGGAGATTTTCCGCCACCACTAAAACCACCATTATCCCTTTGCTGTTCCTCTAACAACTAAGCAAGATTCAAAGCTTCAGAAAGTCTGGAATTTAAAACAGCATCAGGATAAAAACAGCATCAGGATAAACACAAGGCTGAACCACACACAGTTTGGACGGACCTTCAGGTTCACTACTGTCTGAATAGCCACAATCATTCTCTGGGTTTACATTTTCTCTGTCGAGATGATAATGGAGAGGAATCAAATGAGACTGTTGATGGTTTTGATTGTAGATAATCTGATGAAATTTTTTGAATTGAAGATAAAAATGATGAGGAGGCAGTGAGTGTTTGAGGCAGAGCTCTCCAGAGTAGACTGCATAACAGAGAAATGGTTCTGATTTCCGAACATTTGAATTGTTTTGAGGGTAGCTCTTTTCTCGAAATCAAGAAGCTTGATCTGGACTCAGTTGCGATGGAACTGCGGAGCAGACATCACCTCAGATGGAGAATACAAATGGTACTTTGGAGCTACCTTTGATATGTCAACATTGTTAGGAGTAAGCTGAAACATCACAAAAATAGAAAATAGCAAAAAACAGCTCAGAACCAGGTGATATAGTGTCTGCTTGATACAAAATGCTATTGTAGGTGCAGAAACCTCACCTTCACTTCCATCACTGGCTTCAAGATCGAAAGAGCAACTGTTTCGGCTTCTTGATGTGTCATATCCTGCAACAAAACCTCACCTTCTTTTCTTCAAGATCGAAAGAGCAACTGTTAAGGCAATAAGAGTGTCTACATATCATATAATAAAACAGACGAACATGATTAGGTCTCTAATACGAAAAACTGATGGAAAACTGTCATACAAATCAAGGAAATTGAAAAAGCACCAAAACTATCCATGCTCAACACTGGGATATACTCAATTTGGTCTGTGACTCTGAACTCAAAGCAAATTGTCTTTTAAGTACAACAGTCTAGTTAATTCCGCTTACCCAGATTATCCTAGGATCCTAGGATCCTGACTCTTTGTAAGAGAAAACGAATGTATCCATGGATGCTTATTATGAATCGTGCAATGGTTCTCAAAACATTCTCGAAAAGTCAAAGACAAAGAGTCAGGCACATTACCATGTGCATGTATTAATATCCATAGATAGTTAACCTTTCTATGGCTACCATGAAGAGAAAAGACCAAGCCAATTTTTATCCATCCCAATCAAATACAACTTGCAAACTAAGGCGCATCACACATTAGGTACTACAACAATGAAGAATAAATATAAATGGGTAGGAATTACCATCAACAATGAAGAATAAGTGCTTGACGTACAATTCCGACAAATCCAAGATTGAAGTCATACTTCTGCACTATGTTTTTCTAAACACCAACTTTTGCTCCACTCCAGCTATATATATGTAAGCCATGCCTGCACCAGGAAGTGACAGATTATTCGAAGTTTAGAAAAATCACCTATCCACGAAGGCAAGGAAACCAAATTGTAAACTGAATATTCGACAGAAAATATCTGACTCAAAACTAGAATTCCAAACACAATTTCTACCACTTCGAAAACTCAAATATGAAGAGAATACCTTATTAAAAAATCCAACTGAATTTAGAAAATAAAGCACAATCACATCTAGAAGCTGGAGTTCGTACAAGAATATGAGGAGGGAACTCTTTATCACCGGATTCAAATCCAACATCTCCATCTCTTAGCTGTTCCTCTACTGACTGAGCAAGATTCGAAGCTTCAGAAAATTTGGAATTGAAAACAGCATCAGGATGAACACAAGGTTGGACCACACACAGTATGGGTGGACCTTCAGGTTCACTACTGTATGAGTAGCCACAACTATTCACTGGGTTTACATTTTCTCTGTTGAGATTGTTGATGGTTCTGATTGTAAATAATCTGCTGAAATCTGTGAATTGAGGATAAAAATGATGAGGAGGAAGTGAGTGTTTGAGGTAGAGCTATCCGGAGTGGATTTCATAACAGAGTAATGGTTCTGACTTCTGAACACTTGAAGGGTTCGAGGGTAGGTATTTTCTCGAAATCGAGAAGCTTGATCTGGAATCAGTTGGGGTGGAACCGTGGAGCAGACATCACCTCAGACAGAGAATACAAATGGTACTTTGGAGCGACCTTTGCTATGTCAACATTACTAGGAGTCACCTGAAACATAACAAAAACAAAAGATAGCAAAAAAACAGCTCAGAATCAGGTGATATAGTATCTGCGCAAGAAAAATGCTATTGTAGATGCAGAAACCTCACCATCTCTTCCATCACTTGCTTCAAGATCAAAAGAGCAACTGTTTCGGCTTCTTGAAGTGTCATATCCTGCAACGAATCCTCACCTTCTTTCCCATCACTTGCTTCATGATCGAAAGAGCAACTGTTACGGCTTCAAGATCGAAAGAGCAACTGTTACGGCAATAATAGTGTCTACATATCATCAAAACAGATGAACATGGTTAGGTCCCTAATACGAAAAGTGATGGATCAAAACTGTCATACAAATCAAGGAAATTGAAAAAGAACCAAAACTGTCCATGCTCAACATTGGGATGGTCCGTGACTCTGAATTCAAACCAAATTGTTCTTTTAACTACAAAGTCAAGTTAATTTCTGTTACCCAGATTATCCCTAGGATCCTAAGGGTTCTGCATACCCCTCTCACACAAATCAAAGACATCAGAAGGATACACATTATATGAATGTCTTTGAAAGCTCATTGTAAGAGAAGGAATGTATTAATCCATGGATGCTTATGAATCATGCAATGGTTCTCAAAACATTCTCGAGAAGTCAGAGACAAAGAGTCAGGCACATTACCATGTGCATATATTAATATGTTAAAAGGAAATGTTGGATATGCAGCAAGAATCCTCTATATCAATTCAATGTCTACTCCATATCACTCAATATAAGTAAAATAATATCATGTTTGTGCAAATCCAATGATATCAGACTCGAAAGGAAAAATCTGCAGTATGACTGAGCTTTTCAAAAAAAGTACACTTCCAGAAGACTCTTCTACACTGGATAACAAAACAAAAACACCAAATAGACCCGATGATCTACTCACAAACACTTGAAAAAACCTACTTCAATACATAAAATTTATCCACGGTATGGCATGTTCCAGACTGCAATCGCCTGGCTTAGCCTTCTCCCCTACCTGGACTAATTCTTGAGTATGAATAGTTAACCTTTCTATGGCTACCACGAAAAAGAAAAGACCTAACTCTGGAAGATGACCTACAGCTGGAACATCTAAATGTTAAAACTTAACTGCTTTCTTACATGGTGAGTTCGAAGAATGCAATTATATGCAACAACCAAAAGGATTTGAAGCTCCTGGTAAAGAAACATGTATGTTTTCTGAAGAGATCCTTATATGGTCTAAAGCAATCTCCTAGGCAGTGACATAAAAGTATACAACTTGCAAAAACTAAGGCACGTCACCATTACATACTACAACAATGATTCAACGAAGTATAGGTGGGTAGGAATTACCTTCAACAATATCATATCCCTTAAAAACTAAGAGCTGTCAGTAAAAGGCGCTATGAATTTCCTTTGAGAGCTTTTTACAAACAACTTGAGTGCGAAACCAAAGAGTTACTGAAATTTAATTCTTTCCCTGGAAGAATTCAACAATTTCATTCACTGCTACAGACATAATCAGAACCTCAATTGAAATAATCCCAAAGAACGAATCTCAAAAAAAAAATGATGTAGAACCAGAAAATCTGAAGGAAAAAACTTCACAAAATTAACCCATTTTACGAATCGATTTTAAATTAAGAACAGGAATCACTTTGGTATGATCAAGAAATCCAGTAACAAGAATCATTAAGCAACAGCAATCACAGCAGCAAGAATCATAGAAGCAGGATCGGTATCTTTAGTATTTCCTGTGTGTTAGTACCACTGGTGGTTCCTGTACCATTTCCAGTGTCTTAGTAACTATCGAAAAAGTGTTTTGATCTTAGGACTAAAATAGATACAAATCCCAGTGGTCTTTACCGTCGCTGACGGTTGTTACTGATAATTTCACGGTGGTTTTAGAGGGTATACTGTACTTAAGCCTTAAGCCGCGATCTATAAAGGGTATACTGTACTTTTTAGGGGGTACCATTACATATGACACCTTTTGTAAATACAAAAATGATTTATTTTCTTCCACTACGAACATCCCACCATTATGAATACTGATCAAATATAGGTTTTTTTCTTTTTCTTTTTTCTTTGATTCAAAAGGGAATTCATTAATTAAAGATTCTGAGAATCATGAAGTACATCTGGTTGAAGAAAAAACAGGGCAATCAAATCAACCACCCAAGTTTGAGAGACTCTCTCTTTACGAGCATGCTTAGCTAGGGTATCAGCACACTTATTACATACCTAATCTATTTGTGTGCGAGCAGCTCCAACTACTAAAAGAACTTAAAAGAAAGACAATATCCTCAACATGGAATCCAAGTACAGGCTCCATCCCACCATATAGGTATGGTTGATCATCACCGACGTTGGCATATAGATCTATACCAC
>JAJJMA010336573.1:0-10474 GCA_023529015.1 Papaver nudicaule
CACAACCAAAGTTAAAACAACATAACGAAAGAGTTTTAATTCAACATAACCAAAGTTAAACAAGTGTTTTCAAACTATTATGAGTTTAACCACGACCACGACCTCTTCCACCACCGCGACCTCCACGAGCACTGGTACTAGCACCTCGAGTCTTTTTAGCTGGTGTGCGTCTTGTGTAGCCTCACCACCACCACGACCTCTTCCACCACCACGACCTCTTCCACCACTACGACCTCGTTTAGGCCGTGGTTCTTGTGCATCCTCATGTGCAGCGCTTGTTGTGGCTTCATCCCTCCTTGTCTTGCGCTTTGCCCTCTCCTGTGGTGGTTCTTGAGATTGTCCAAAAAGATCTCCACGTCTTTTATTCTCTAGGTTCAACAATTGGTCTAGAGCTTTCTTCATGATCCTCTCACTCCTCTTATCTATACCACCTTTCACAAGCACTGTCTCGAACTCCATGATCATTTTGCCGACTCGAGGTCTCTGTTTTCAATCATACAACATACACTAAGTACATATATATAATGATTAAAGTTAATAGGACACAAGCGAATACTTACATATACATCGACGGCTTCTTTTGGATCAGCAATCAATTTTCTATTATCAGGGCGTATGACATGAGGATGGGAAGTCCTCTTCAACCACTCCATATAATCAGAGTCGACCCAATCGTTCGGAGAGATAGGAGCATCAAGGGCAACCAAATGCTCAGCTCTGTTGTCCCAATCAGTGGATGAACAAGGAGGTGTGTGCACAATTACAATTGAACCCTCAAAGGCCTGACTTGTGTCCCTATCCAAGTCACCCAATCCGAGCGCCTCTTCGATTGGTTCGTATTGTACACCACCACATTGACGAGCCACTCTTGTCGGATTGTAGAAAACATATCCGGTGGGGTGAAACAGAGGTCCAAAGTAACTCTGTATGCGGCTACGAACACTTGATCCTTCTTCCCTCCTTTGAATGTAAGGATCGAAGACAACTTTCTGGACGGGCAAGTTGTCCAATCGAGTCATAATCTCAATCAAGGTTCGACGTTGTCCCGAGGGCTTCCCATTGTACATATATTTGCTTCCCAGATAGTGTTCCTCTTTCCAATCGGGGTTGGGCAGCGCCCTTTCGGCAAACTCAGGGAAGTGCAGATATATGAACGCCTACAAGTGAAGCATGGGAGTATAAGATACTAAGTATACTATAATCTTTGGATAACGACAAATGAAGGTACATGGATTACCTGAAGTAAAGGCATACTGCCCCCAATTTGATCCTTCTTCGCCCTAGAAGCCTTTCTCATCTCATTCAACAAGAATGCAAGACAAGCAGTGCCCCATGAGATCTCATTCAACCTATCCAAGTCAGCCAAAAACTGCACATAGCTGGCATTCACCCTAGAACCAGATGTGTCGGGGAATATGACACTTCCCAAGATGTAGAGAATGTACGCAGTGGCTGTCGCAGTGACCAGCTCGGGAGCCAAATTGCTCTCCTCATGTAGCCGCAGAGTCCCCATGAATTGGTCCCTCAGAGATTTCAATTGGAATGTCTTCGACCTTTGTTTTCCAGACCACATCTCTTCTTTGGTCTTCGCCTTGTTCCAACCCAATTTGGCTTCGGTAAAAGCATAGATAAGATCCCAATGAAGGTCCTTGTCGAAGGCGGAGTCGGTGGGGGCGCCTTCGACGTCCTTGAGGAAGTCCATGTCCTTGGTAAAGCCGATGCTCCTAACTGATTTGCCTTCAATACTTAGACCTGTAATCTCATGAGCATCATCCGGAGTGATGGTCATCTCGCCAAAATGGAAGTGCATAGAATCTGTCTCCGCATAATACCTCTCCATGAAGGCAGAAACAAGTGGTTTGTCATATCCAACTGTGGAAGTACTGGCAATGGCAGGATACAACCCTGAGTTCTTGACGATCTCTACCACTTGAGGGGCTTCACCGCTAGCTAACCACGCCTCCAAAGCTTCAGGATCCTCAGGGCGTTCACCTACCCTTTCCAAGGGCCAGATATCCATCTTTCCCGCCTCCGATTGGTGTTTGAGCAGACGTACTGCATCCTCGTGGTCCTACAAAATGTTGATATGTTTTGTTACATGAAATGAAGTTATGTTGGATGAATAAACGAAGGAAAATAGAACTAAATGAGATACTTATGATGGTTCTGTAGACGATATTGGCCCAACTACCCACATAGCCCCATAAGACGTCCATACCATCCAAAGGTGCACCTAGCTCTTCGTCGGGAAACATCTGCTCTTCGGTTGGCATGTAACTCCTCATTTGTTTCTTAGCCTTCTTTTCTTCAGCCCCCTGTTGTCCACCCTCTCCTTGTATTGGTTGTTGTGGTTGTTGTGCTGGTTGTTCAGGTTGTTCAGCTGCCTCCACGACAGTCAATTCTTCACCCGCTGGTTGTTGAACAGTTGTCCCTTCTTCTTGTGTCTCTTCACCTTGAACAGTTGGCCCTTCTTCTTGTGTCTCTTCACCTGCATCAGTTGGAGCTTCTTCTTGTGGTTCTTCAACTGCTGTTGCCGTTGAATCGGAGATAGGTTGATCGATATCAAGCTGTCTAGCAGCAGTATTTTTACGACTGGCAGCACTCAAAGGTGGACCACCCTCTCGACGGGGAGCCAATCTAACTTGTGTGGCGGCAGGATCTGCAACAGGATCATGTCTCTTCTTCTTGACAACCTCTTTACCCTTAGCCTGTGGTGTGTTTGATTTCAGGTTTTCCCTACAACACAAAACAAGAAAGAAATTAACAGTTACACAGACAACAATCGGCTCACATAACATCAAATATAAACCGATTATAAACCCAAGGAAACAAATCGTTGGACATTTGTGAAAATATAAACCGATTATATATTCGTATTTATATCAATCGGCTTTAATAAGTGTTTACAAACAACGATTATGGAGTCACAGGAAAATCAAGATTTGTCTACTACATTAATCGGCTCAAAAAACCAACAACATAAAACGATTGAGAAAGGAAAGAATAATCGGTGAACATGTTTATGAACATTAGACGATTAATTTTTGCCTCAAACCAGTCGGTTTATTCACATGGAAACAAACAACGATTGAGGCTAAGAAACTTTGGGAGTTTTTTAGGCTGAATTTTTTTGTCAATCGGCGTACATAAGACAATATATATAACGAATAACAACTGATATCGGCTTACGAAAAACAAAAGATGCAACGATTATGGCATAATTCTTTCGTTGGTTATTCATGCGAAATTGTAACGATTGTGCCCTAGAATTCGAAAAGGCTAATTTCTAAATTTTAGAGGGAAAACTAATCGGTTTATGTTCAATTGAATATAGAACGATGGACAATAATCGGTTTAAAATACTAAAAACATACAACGATTGTTCATCTGCTGCAGTTCCAGAAGATGGACACTTTAAACAATCGGTGGATATCGACACTAACATAGAACGATTCTGGAAAACAGTTGAGAACTGTCGGGTTGAAAATCATCAAATTGAAGTGAAAAATCAACCAAATTTCAAATGCAATACCTCATTCTCGTTACCAGGGGTTGGTTCTTCTTCTTCCGCTTCTCTTTAAGAGCCTGCAATTCTTCTTCACTCGCTCTCCTTGTTTTCGGGTTCGACGAGGAAATTTCGTAAACTTTTTCTATATTGATTCCTGGTTGTTTGAAGTCTCTAGGATTCGGTCCTTTGTTCTTCTTTCGTTCCATCGGTTTTTAAAGAATTAATCGTAATTTTTTTTTTTTGGAAATCGTCGATTAATCGACGATGTTTTGGTTTTGAGAAAAAATGAAAATGAAGTAGAAGAAGAAGAGGGAGAAGAGAGAATCGGTTGAAGTTTTTGTTTAAATGAATTTTGGTTTAAGATTTGGGTTTTTATTAGAGAAGTTACTGTGGGGGCATTTGGGTATTTTTGCCAATTTTTAGTTATCCCATAACCACCTCTAAAGGATTGGTATAAAATTCTATGGGGCCAAATACTCCAAAATGGGGCCAGATTAATTCAGCCTTTCATTCTAGTGGATATGCATATCCTAGATTAAGCCCCCCTTAACCTCTCATAAAGGTATGCCCAATAATAGTGAATCCCTACAACCTTTGGACCTCCGCACTTTTCCAACTTCTTTTTTGTGAAGTAATTGTGAAGCAAACAAGGGAAGGATCAGTCATAACCACTACTAAGACCCCTTTTCAAGTACTTCACTCATATTTCCCTCCCTATCAAAGCAAACTTCCTATCAAAATCTTCTCTTTACCTCACTCAATAACTTGAGATTCAAGGTTTGCTGCAATTTGGACCTACTGCCAACTTGATGGACTGGCCACTCTCACCTAACTTAACCTCAATAAATTCATTCTATTTGCTTGATACCTTAATAAAAACCCATTTCTCATTCCTCCCCAAGATATCAAAACCTTTCTTCAAACCAAATATCCAGACTTAAAGATGAAGAACCACATTGTGTTCATGTGCACATTCGCTCTAATCACAATTCTTCTCCAAGTTCGTACAATTTCAGCTCAACCAGCTGCAGCACCAGCACCAGCAGGTCCAACAAACATTACGAAGATCCTCGAAAAAGCCGGTCAGTTTAGCACATTAATCCGGTTATTGAAGAGTACACAAGTAGGAGATCAAATCAATACCCAACTTAACAATTCAAACCAAGGTTTAACGTTATTTGCTCCACCAGACAATGCATTCTCAAATCTCAAGTCTGGTACTTTGAATGGTCTTACTGATCAAGAAAAAGTTGAACTCATTCAGTTTCATGTTGTGCCTACATTTCTTTCGGTTTCGAATTTCCAAACCGTCAGTAATCCGTTAAGAACTCAAGCTGGAAATGCTAATAATGGTCAGTTCCCATTGAATGTGACAACAGGAGGGAACCAAGTTAACATTACCACTGGTGTTGTTGATACTACAATTGCCAATACAATTTACACTGACAATATGTTGGCTGTTTACCAAATTGATAAGGTTCTTCTTCCTTTGGATATTTTTGGTCCTCCTGCACCTGCTGCTGCTCCTAAGCCGCAAAAGGGTTCGGCTCCAACTTCTAAAGACAAATCTGCGGATGCTTCTCCGAGCGACGATGATTCTTCGGATGCAATGGGTCGTGCTTGTCATGGGGTATTATCATTTTTTGTTGCGGCCATAATTCTTGCCTTGTCTTTGTAATCTCAACAGGGATCAAACTGCATTTGTAATAGTATGAATATATGATTTGCGAGCCGGCGACGTGGATCCAGGATAGCGGTACCAGTACGATTCATTTATACAGTGTGGATGTTTTTGAATAAAACTAGGACATTGATTTTTCTATTGAATTCTTGTTTGTATGAAGTGGTGGAGATTCTTAATGTTGAGTATTTTTGGATTGAAGTGGTAAATTTTTTGTAATTTTTTTTATGTGAAGCTAAATTGAATGAAACTCGAATGTTGCTTAGAAAATCAAGTGATTTTTATTCCGTATGCTTGTAATCTTGTTATTCCGGCAAGTTTTATTTGATTTTCTGTGCAGTCAGTAGAGCTAGAAGCATGTATTGTGCATCAATATCTGAAGACTATCAATTGAACATTCAGAACACAATATTATTAAGATGTAATCTGAATCATTTGTTACCATTACTTGTGAGTTGGAAGGAAGGAATCCGTAGGCGATTCTCTTTTTTGTAGAGGCCTTCAAATGAAAGAAAAATCATTATTGAAGTTTCCGTGAATCTCATTTTCAAGTAGAACAGAAACAACAGTACTCATGTGAAGGAGAATTTACTATTCAAAGAAATGCAATACCAATTCACGTTTGTAATAGAGAAAAAAAAAGGGAAGGTGTTAAACAGACTGGTTCATCACCTTCCTGAGTAAGCAGTAAAAAGAGAAAGAAAAATGAGAGTAATTAAACCTTATGCGGTGAATCCTAGTTTTTTATCTTCTAACTTTGCAATCGAAAAATGCAGACTCCACCCACCATCTGCCCCATCAAAATCAAGAAGTTGGAATTGAAGTAACACTTTCTAAGCTTGTCTTTGCTCCACAAGAAATGGAGTGGAATATGGAACTATGGTCTGTACATAACTTTCCCTCTATTAAGCTATAATGACTTGTGATATACCTTTACTCCGTCATAAAATCTGTCAGATATACCTCTTCTTCTAGGTTTGTTTGAGTTGAGTTGAGATCCAAGTTCTCTTCAGTTGATGGTTGCTCAGGCTCTGGAATAATGTTCGGACCTTGAGGAGTTCCAAAAAGAGTAGAGAATATCTGCCTGTGGCATTCATCGCAGAAATAGAAAAATGAGAAGTGGCCTTCAATTGGAAGTTTATGAATTGTGGCGCCTGGTAGTAGTCGGTGAACAAACTCAGTTGTCGATGGTGACACCACTTGATCATCCATTCCCTGTTTATCATTATGAAATTAGAAAAACTATTAACATTCAAAGCCAAAGATTTCTGTTTTAAAGTAACTTTCAACAGGATGTGTCACTAATATTCTGCACCAATTAACTTTCTGAAAGGGAAAACAAACAAATTGAAAAAGAAGACAGATGCACACCTGCCAAATGTGTATTGGATTAAGAAAACCCGTCCACTCTGTTTCAGCTTTACCATAGATGGACTTGAGCCAAGGAAGGATGCCTTTTCCTTGGAGCTTCTTCTGATACTGTATGTCTGCTAGGCTAAAACCCCAATTAGACACCTGCAGCACAGCCTCTTCCTTGAATGGTTTTGGGTTTCCCTGCCGAACTGATTCCTCCACATCTCTCTGCCAGAATTCTTCAAATCTCGACTGCTCTAACAGTGTCCTATCCTGGACAAAATAACATTTAATAACGTCATAAACAAGTACCAGTATGCGTTTCTCATACAACTTCAACTGCATTATCCTTCTCAAAGAGAAAAGTATCTAATGCACGCAAATGTTAGATTCTTTTTCCATGTCTTTGGACAAGTATTATACTACCATCAGGCATCAGCTACAGAATGTTTAGATACATTGCATGTTGCCTTCTGGAACTTGGCAGAGCATCGAAGCTTTTGGATCATAGTTATTTTATTATTTTTTGGCAAAGAAACATGTGAAACTTTGAGGTTATATTATTGGAAAGGCAGAATAGATGGAACTACAATTACCTTTTCTCCCAACGATAGCGATAACCATTTATCGAGCTGCCCATGTTTTCCAGATAAGAAGCTTCGGTGGTAGAAGTAACTAAGAAAGCTAGGAAACCTCCGAGCTAAGAAGTACATAAATTTTCTTCTGGAAGTCCATCTCTCCCAGGTTTTGTATCTCTCTTCCTTAGACATACTCGAATCATATGGGTTAACAACTGGAGCAAACATCGCTGCACCTGCAGGGTTTTTAAAAGGTCATATAGAAATTCCAGTTTCTTCATTTATGGGTGACAAAGCTCAGCATTTCTCAAATAGCAGTCACGTACTATGTTTTTAGATTCAGATACAAGTATCTGGGTTCATGTTCTACACTTACTAAAAAGCTCATAACATGTAAATGGCCATGGAGAGACTAATGTTTGAAAATAAGTACGATTATAGAAGCAAAAGAACAGGACACACCTGCAAGTCTATCAGGAATGTATCTCAGGGCAGCCCAAGCATGCATTGCCCCGCCCGAGAACCCCACTACCCAGAATTTGTCCTTCATAGAAACAGCATCTGCTAGATCTAAGATATCCAGCGCAGATGAGTTAAGACTCCTGCCTGGATGAGGATCGCTTTCCCCAAAACCAGGAAGGTCATATGTTACCAAGCGAACACCAAACTCCTCAAGTAGTGAGTCTTTAACTCCAGGAATTCCTGATGGAAACAAAAGTTTTAACATCCGACAATTCTTAAACCCGAACACTGAAGAAAAAAATATCTGTTCTGCATTGGATCAGTAGCTTTTTACCTGCAAGTCTGGAGGAAAGGAAAGAATGTGGCGCAATAAGGGAAAATCTGGCTCTGTCAGCTGAAACACCTTGTTCATGATATGCCAAGTGTCTTCCATCTGGAAGCTGGACACGACTAGCACTAGGAGGATGTAAGTAGACTTCCTTCGGGAGTATCTTTGGACTTCGAGATTCGGTATTTACAAGTAACACTGCGCATCTTTACTCCAGTTAGGATATGACAAACAAATACCGATCATAGAGAATAAAAAACGTAGAAATTTGAAACGAGAAAAAGAGTTACATGTATTACTGGCAATTCAGTCATTATACAAGATAACTCAACTATTCCAGGGCAATAGGGTAAGAAAATAAACCATATTCCTTCCAAAAACAAAAAATAAAATATATGTGACTCTCTCTTCTTTTCAAAAAGCAACTTCATCCGTATGATAACAAGCACTAAATGAGAAGCCTGCAATTGTCATTTTCAACTGAAATCTGGATGTTATCTTATCTGTGTCATAATGCAAGTGGCTTCAAACTAAAATGCAAGTGGTTATTTCTTCAAATATTTTCTCAAGTCTATCAAAACTCATTTCCTATCTAATTCTTACTTCCCATTCACAGTCTCATTGTCATCTAATGCAAGGTTTGTCTATGCTTAAAATCCGAAGGTTTTACTAACAGTTGCAAATTAAAAAATTGTTAATCCTCTAATATCTTTAGCTGTTAAAAAGAAGTCAAAAACCAATGTTCAAAACCTGTATCAAAATTGAGGGTTGAACTACAAAGAATTTCAGTACAGCATTGACAAGAAACTGCCGAAAACAATACGAAATCGAAAAAAGACACTGCCTAATTCAAATAAGACTAGTTGTCCTTCTCATCAACAAGATCATAGTGGGACCTTTCACTAAGCATTTACAGCTGAAAATTTACCTATCCAATCAATCTATAGAAAGAAAGTCACAATAACAACTACCAGAGTCAACGAAGAACATTTATCTGCTAATTCTTTTGGATGAATCAACACCACTAAGATCACAATTATAATATTAGTCAAACATAACTATAAACCCTAAATTTAACAGTAAAATTGGTAGAACTAATAAGACCAAATCAAAATCCAATGCAATCAATACAGATTGAATTTCAATTTCATTACAATTCAAAAAATCAATCAACAAGTTTCTCATATAATCTGATAATGAGAGATAGATTTTACCTGATAGTGCAATGAAGAAGACGAAGAAAACAATAGGCCAAGCATGAACAGGATCTCGATCTTCAGGCAAAACATAATCATTCAAGAAACTCAACTTATCTGAAACTCTATCCCAATTATCTTTACATTTCTTCACAACAAATTGCACTTCATTACCAAAACTCTGTTGAACTATATCTCTACAACCTTTCCCTAATTCCAACACCATTTCACCTGATGCTTTTAAAAACTCTTTAACCTGATCTTTAAACGGTTCTTCAACAACAACATCATTCTCATTCCCAACTACAGTAAAATCATCTCTCCTCGTTTTATTCATCTCTATCGCATCATCATCTCCTCCGTAATAATGATTTATCCCTGTATCATCAACTAAACTCGCTAATTCTTCTTTCCATGTCCTCTCCGTACCCGTCATTTCCGTCATTCTTAAAAATCCAAAAAGTTAAAATCCTCAATTCCTCTTTCGTTTAATAAATCAAAAAATTTCTTCAAGAGAATCTTTAGTACTGCGTAATCTTCAAGCTAAACCCTAATTTGAGTCAACTATTAAGACAAAGAGTGAGTTAAAAGACAACTAGAAGGAAAAAGCATTTCTAATCTTAACTTTTTCTTTCCTTTTTGGATTTTTTTCAAATGTTGATTAGATAAAGACGTTTGTAGATTGAAATCGTTGCCATAAGATTGAAAGATACTATCAGAACCGAACCGACTCCATTAATGGCAGTTTTCTCAAGCTTTTGAGAGAGAAAGAGAAAATATTGAGTGAGAGACTGAGAGTGGAGTAAGAGAGAGGGGAGAGAGTGGTGGTAGTAGTGAGTTAGTACAGAGAATATGGGTCGGTGGTTGTGATATTATATTACTTTGTTGACGGTTGAGATTCGTACACGTGTCAGACTGTTTGTTTTGATGGTTTTTGAAGTTTTTGCCGGTTACAGGTAATAAAGTGGAGGGTAATGGTAAGAATGTAACGTAATTTTACCTGCTATTGCCGGTTAAAAGTACGGTTTACTAGTTTTGTGTTTTTTTTTACAGTTTTACTGTCTGACGTGTTTCGGATTTATCCGTAGTGTGTTTATGACTTTGTGCGGAATGTGCAGAGAGGAAGGGAATGGAGAGAGAGGGAGGTGCGGAGAGAAAAGTGGGTGAGGGCATGTGAGGGGAGAATGTCTTTTTAACATTTTTAAAACAAAGGAAGAAGAAAAAGAATAGAATGAGACCTAAGGCTAAGTCTAATGGCACTTCCAGATCTACCAAAAGCGTCGCCTAAAGGGTAAATTCAACTTCTCTTTTTACGATTTTCGTAGAAGTGGATGTTGAATTCTACTTGGGCGCTCAATGATGTAGCGC
>JAJJMA010336580.1:359-12873 GCA_023529015.1 Papaver nudicaule
TTATTTTTTACGCCCCAATTCATTTTTTACGCCCCCAAATTTTTTTTACGGCTTCGTTGCATTTCAAAATTCATTTTTTATGCCCCAATCCATTTTTTACGCCCCAATTCATTTTTTTTATGCCCCTAATATTTGTTTACGGTTTGGTTTTGATGTTTACGGTTCACATTTTTGTGAGCACATTTCAAAATTCATTTTTACGCCTTGGTTTGGTAGGCGTAAAACATTCTAGGGCAAAACTAGGGCATCTTTTACGCCTTGGTTTGGTAGACGTAAAAGCTTTTACGCCTTACTTCATGAAGAATCACAAGACGTAAAAACTAGTTTACGCCTCGGTTTCATATGAAATCCAAACCGTAAAACCAACTGGTGCGGAAAAAAAAAACCCCAAATCGATGATTCTAACCTAAAAAAACAATGAAAACATGATTGAAAACATGGGGTTTGTTCAGAATTAGTACATGAGACGCGTATTGGGGTCTTTAGACTGATTAGAGACAATGAATTTTTCGTATCGGCGATGAATCGAGACGAACCCCATGTTTTCAATCATGGGAACGTAAACTGTTTTTGTTTTTGTTTTTGAGAAGGAGAAAATGAACCGTAAGTTTTTGTTTTAGGAGAAGGAGAAGGAGAGGGATAAGATGAGAAGAGATATAAGGTAAATTAGTTTTTGTTTTGAAGGATAACTTAGACTTTTCATACGTATTTAGACATCCCTTATAACTACCCTTTGGATGAGTTTATTGTTTTGAAGCCCCAAAGAAATCTCTACAGCCCCAAAATCAGCGCATTAAATTAAGAAGTTATGCTGCTTAACTACTTATGAGAAACAAAGTAGAAACATAAGAAGAATGATAATCTTCACTAATATCTTTATTCTCCTACAGCTTTTGACAATTTCAGATTTTCACCAGTACCAGAAAACGACAACATGAATCTTCCACCAATTAGAGTGATAAATGCTCTACTGCAAATAATCTAGCTATGGAAAGACAAGAATTCGGAATGGAACGCTTTTATGCAAAATTGGAATCAGATGAGAGGGAGCCATTTGAACGCAAGAAGGGATTCTATTAAGCATCGATAGTGCCTGCCATTTGAGATGCTGATGGCAAACATAAATGCTCAAGATTAGGCAATAGTTTCTCAACACCGACTCTACCAATTTTTAACAGAGATTTTGAAGCTCCATTAATAGGTTTTGGATTCGTTATAGAATGCTATCTCTTGTTGTTGTTGCTCTTCTTTCGCAGCATTACGATTGATCCCAACTATAAAGAGTGTAATTTATTTTTTCTATTTTGATGGTTTAACATGGATTTTTCACACATAATCATTCTTCTGTAACAAAACAAAGAGAGTTTATCGGCAAAAATTGATTAATCGTCTATATATGCATTGGAGAGTTTATGCCACCCCTACAACAGCACAACATTGATTTTCATTCAGCCTATAATAACAACTAAAACCACCAGGCTCATATCTTAAGATGTACGAGAAATCCAAAAAATTAATCATATTGAGAGAAAAAATCATCATGCGACAGACAAACATACATTAAAACATCCGTAATTGCTCGCTACTTGAGATGTTGATGACATAGTAAAGATAAATGCTAAAGATCAAGCCACCATTTCTGGAAAGACTTGTCCGCATCACCTCCAACTGTGTGGTACTGTAGTTTTTAGAATTCGTTAAAGAATATGTTCCATGCAAAAGATGGCGAATCCATATAACAAGAAGAAGTTGAAGTGACTAGCAAGCCATGGTATAGTTATCGAAAAGTTTGAGAATGTCATTTAAAGAGGCATGATGGCATTACTAATACGTGATTTTTTGCATGTTTCCCGAAGCATTATCTTGTGAATTCTGCCGATTGCTTTGTCTATCGACTACATTCATAGTATATTTCCTTAGAATTTTGATCACTCAAAAACCAAAACAACAACAAGACATTCAAGTTACTCTCTACTGATTATGAGTGAACTTGGATGCAAATTACAATTATCAAAACTCCGACGATAATTTCAAAGGAACGCTGATTTTTATGTATGAATTCATTTCATACTCCCTCTGTATCATGTAAGTCTTACTGCCACCTAAGGAAAATTACTGCATTTGCCATGCCACCGAGGGAATCACTTACGAGAACTGCATAGAGAACACTGACTTAGACAATGTTTTCCTGGGAGAACTTTGGTTCCCATCTAAATTCATTTAAACATTTCGAGGAAACTATGTAATTTTCAATAGCATAAGAAACTTGGACTTTCTAGTTACTAGATCTGCAGATTCATGAGTGAATTCATTGAAATCAGAAACTGCTCATGACTAGAAAATGGGGATGAAAGTAATCACCCAATTCTTAAAATTCCAATTTGATGGTTAATGAATCAACTGGTTGACATATGCACTGATGCATTGATTTTACTCCTACAAGCCAAGAAAAAAAACTCAAATTACGAAGTTCTGAGATGGGAAATCCATAGCTAGTTTCCAACACTCAATCACAAATTTATAATGTATTAGTACACATATTGTAGATCTGAACTTAGAGCTACCGGAAATAAAAAACAACTCTTTCTTACTTTATTTCGTTTCAGAGAGGAAAATTCAAAAGATCTAGATGTCATGTCACCCACCAAGTCTACTACTTTCAGAATGCATTCAAAGTTAATTTCCAGCATACCACAATCAGAATTCAGTTTTTGGAAACATGTGACACACTGACACTCCTACATTTTTCTTCGATTTGCTGGAACCGTTAAACAATCTTCCAGATCTCGATCGACGGGACGAATTGGTGATCGTTAAACATAGCTTCAACTCACATTTGAGAGGAAATATTATAACGCGAATTAAGATTAATAAGTCTCCTCACTCCAGGGCATACGCAGAGGTTCCCACACAAAATCCAAATTTCTAGAACCCATTACACTTAACTGTGTTTCTCTTGAAATTAAAAATAGATGAAGAACTGAACAAAGAGAGGGAGAGAGCAAGACGACGGCGCAAATAATAGAGGGTCTTCTCTTCTTGAGTTCTTGCAAAAGAGTAAAGTAAACCCTAAAACAAGGGCATTAAGGTCAATAAAAACTGAAGAGGAGTACATTTGAAATGAAGCCCGGATTATTAAGCCCTAGAGCAGTAACAATTAGTAATTGCTATCCGAAGTCCAAAAGCTAACCCTTTATCCCTTGAAGGTGCAAGGGATGGAGTCATGCAAAACTAGGGGTGGGACTTGGGTTGGTTGGGCGGGTTGGAGGGTTTGGCCGAGCTATGCCCGTACTAAAAATTATTTGCCCAGGTTGCCCATGGAACCCATGGAGGTGAGCCCACAACCCGCCCAACTTGTATTTTGGGTTCTTCGGGTTCCTCGGGTTGGCCCATGATGCGTGTTTGAAATCAATATTTTATGACAAATCTAGGTAACAATTAGATTTACTTACTTCATTTATATTAAAATTTCAAAGAATTTGAGATTCCTATTAATAGAATAATATAATATAAATTTTCTTTCTTAGATTAAAAAATAATATAAAATATTATACTAAAAATAATAATAATACCACTAATAAAAATAATCATATAAATTATCTTAGTTCCGTGGGTTCTTCAGGTTGCTTGGGTTAGAGATATGAGAACCCGTGCTTGCCCAAGTTAGTTCGGGTTGGTAAAATATATGCTCATAGTTGCCCAAAATTTTGAAATACCCAACCCAACCCGCCCAATGTTCGGGTTGGGCACGGGTTGGGTGGCTTGACCCAACCCAAGTCCCACCCCTATGCAAAACAGAGAAGAAGAATTATTGGACTGAAAAAAACCACAGCCGAAACAGTGAGTGTGCAATGTGATTCGGGTTTCCACACACTGACCTTGACATTTTTAAAAGTCCGACTAGATGAGTACATGAAGAAATAAAGCCCACATAATTCAGCCCAATAATTCCCCACAAGTTAGATTCAGCAACAGCATGGAGCAAAGTCTCTCTTCAACTGAGTCACTTGATCACAAACGAAGCTAATAAAAAATAAAATCGAAAACAATTCTCACTTGCTATGGAGAGAAAATATCATTCTGCAATTTGAGATCAGTCCTGATCCAAAGGTAATTCAGTTTATTAACCGAGTTGTAACTAATACTTGAAGTTCTTTACCACACCACATCAATTTAATCTTCCTTGTAAAATGAATCCGGGCAGATAATGGGTGTTAATTCAGTTGAGTTATGTTCACGTATATGGAGGAGAAACCCATAGCTTGTCCAAATTTTGAGAGAATAAATCATAGTGCGTGATTCGGTCTCCTCCTTCCAATATATGTGCAAAGGTTTCCAAATGTATTCAAAATTCTCTGCTCCAAAACCCATTACACTTCAATTTTGTCTCTTTTGAAACTTTAAAAGAGAGATTATTTCTAAATTTCTGAGATCAGATCAGAGAGAGGAAAGGCGACGTTAGGAAGAAAAATGAGGTTTGAGATTGTATGATGATGTCTTCTTTGAATAATAACTATATAAGAGTGATGAAACCCTAAAAGAAAGGGCATGAATGCCCATAACGACTCAAGATGGATATATGGAAATTCAGCCCACGTTATTCAGCCCAAGAGGAGAGGCTCTTACCCATTTGTAAACTCCCTCAAAGATACACGATCACGAGTATTTACAATAGGGGTGAGCAAAAGACCCAAAAACCGCCGGCCCAATCCGGCCCAACGATTTTTAACGGGTTGGGTGTCCAATCCGCCAAAAGATGGACCGGACGTGGATGATGTTTCTAGAAACCACTGAAAATAGGGTCGGTTGCGGTTGGAGTGGTCAAAAATCCATGGACATCCGCACCCACTAGGGTTAAGGTTATTTAGGGAAATTTAATAAAAACTCAGGGATTATTAGATATATTGTTAGTGATTAATTTATTTATTTGTCCTCATTCTCTGGATTGCAAACGCGTTGGAAGTGCTCAAAGATGAAGAAGAAGTAATCACTTTGAATTGACTTTTTTTTTTTTTTTTTGGTTTGGTATATACGGCACATAGTACTAACAATAGGCTTTAGACTTCTAAAACTTTTGCACATTTAGATTGGGTAGTTGTAAAACATGTTTTTTGGAGCTGTTGTTTATGTTTCATTGTCACTTTTTGGTATATGAAGTTGTGATGTTGTACAAGAATTTGGGATACCTTATTATATATGTATATAGGTTGTTTCGGCAGTTTACATGTTTGCACAATGCTATCTTCTTATAATAAATTTTAACTTTGTAAGAATCAGTGGATCATCCGCACCCAATCCGCGCATCCGCACATCCGTTGGATGCAAATCCGCCGGATGATGGATTGGGTGCAGATGTGGAATCCAAAATCAGCCAAATATTGGGTGCGGGTCGGATGCGGCAAAAATCGGCCCAATCCGGTCCATGCTCACCCCTAATTTACAAGCAGTTGCACTCATGAATTTTTTTTCATGTCTTGCTATGAAACTTGCGGTTTGATTAGTGCATCAAAATGACCATAAATACACTCGATATTAGCATTTCTAAAAATCTAAACAGAGAAAAATTTAGTCTAGGGAGGAGACCATAGAAAAATGTGAAAACGGCCTAATGGGGGGCTTCTTTATAAGCAAGGAACTTTTGCAGCTTGCCTAATGTTCTGCGGCCTGCCTTGCTTTCGGCTACAATCGTGGTCAAAGTGACATCGTTATTTGAGCAGTGCATTGGCGAAATACCAGGCTTATCTGATGATGCTGGGAAACTACTTCTTCATTTTCTACTTTATCTTTGACTGACATTAGGCATGTCTGCAGAGAAAGTGTTGCCTGATCTTGAGCATTCTTGTTTAACTTTCTCATCAGCAATCAGCATCTCAAGTAGCAAGCAGTGCCACGTTTTTTAATAGAGCTTTTGAAGCGATTTACCGGGCGAAGGTAGTAGTTCCGCAGTTATTAACGTCGGCCGGACCCATTCATGTTGCTGCTAACTTTTAATTCCCAACAATTTTTACTTTTATAACTAGAATATGAGGATGAAATCATCCAATTTTTAAATTTTCAACCTGATCGTTAATAACTGTTTGACATACGCATGATTATACGATTTTACTCCTACAACCCAAAAAAGAAAACTCAAATTACTGAATTTCTGAAATGGGAGATCCAAACAGCCAGTTTTAAAGAGTACACATGCTTGTGTGTGTTGCAGAGAGTAAAACTGGATCTAGAACTGGAAAGAGATAATGGCTAAAGTAATATGAAGAAACAATAAATTTTCATGATATCTCTCTTTGTTACAAATAAAGAATCATAACACATACATATTGTTGATCTTAAGTTAAGAACTACCAGAAATAAAAAAAGCAACTCATGCCTACTTCAGATCGAAGTGAAAAAAAAATAATTATGCAAATATATACGATCTAATATTGATGTCACAGCATCATCTCTTGGGGTAATAATTAGGATCACCGAGTTTACCTTCAGAAATACATGCCAATTTCAAGAAAACAATTGAGATTCATCTGAAAATGACAATAAAAGGACTCAATCCCCTAAATATCGCGGCGATTATGCCTATAGATCTCGCCGGGAGAGAACCAAACACATCTCTTTCTAATATTTGAGAGGAAATAATATAACGCGATTTGAGATTATCGAGTCTCTTCAATCCAAGGTATACGCAAAGGAAAACCAAAATTCACTCCTTCAAAATCCATAGCAGTTCAATTGTGTCTCTTGAAACTAACAAGAGATGAAGATCGGAGAACGGATGAGAGAGAAAAGACGGCGGAATATGAGGTGTTGAGACTGTATAAAGTTTTAGTCTTCTTGGTAACATAAAGAGCGTGAGTAATGAGTATAAAAGAATGGTATTAATGTCAATAACACAATCAAGATGAGATAAAGCCCATACTCTTAAGCCCAATGGAAGACAGACTATTACTGGGTTTTAGTAGCGAAATTTAACAATTTTCAATAAGAAACTAACAAAAGTGAATTTTATTGATTAGTAAATTTAGATACAAATGAATACTGGAACGAAAATTCCTGAGCAATGATTTAATTATCTGTCGTAGCACCTTTTTAATACTTTAGAAGAAGAGCAACAAGAGAAAGCAACAGAGAGCCGAAGACACCGACATTTGAGAGTTGAAGGCCAAAAGCAGAACCTTTATCCATTGAAGGTGTAAGTGACGGAGCCATGCTGCTGTCTTGTGCAGTGGCCATACCGACATATGCGAAGATTATTGCAGCAAAGAAGAAAGCCATTCTTGTAGAACCAGATTGAGCCTTTGCTATATATGTATGATTGTAGGGTGCAGAATTCAGACTGAAATCGGTGTTTGATGATGTTTGATGTTTGTATGTATGCTTTTAACATTCCGAGGGCTTGATCCGTTCTATAGGATAACGTCTGCACCCCACAGAAACGTGGGATAGCTATACATAGTTTTGGTAGGTGGTGTAGGTGTAATCAAGAAAAAACAGCTACAATGGAATGCATGAATGAATCAATGTCTTTCTTTCAAGTAACATGACTGAGTTTGGTGGTCTATCATGTCGTTCACGGTTCCCAGCGCCGTCTGTCTATGGCCGCGAATTACCACCGCCACTTGTAAATGAGGGTGTCAGGTTGGATTGTGGTTGTTAAATCAATCACCAAGAACAATGCACCTTATCATTTTTCATGTCGATTAATACTGTTTGAACTTTGAAATGACAACCATAAAAACAGACGTAGTGATCGACATACTCGTGCAAGAGACAAAGCCAAAACGGCGGTCGCATCTATTTGGCTTTCCTTTTTTCTTTAATACAAACTTTTTTTCATTGGAAAAAAAAAAACTCCAAAAACATGTTTGTGATAATCTGTAAGTTGCATCACATGTGTTGTGTCCGTTGCAACATGTGTGTTGTGGAATTGGACAAGACGGGCTATTTGACAGACTTGAAAGCTATTCTAGAAATGGTGGGCAGTTACACACCAGTAGACAACAACTAGAAGGAAGCGCAACTAGAAAGAGTCAATTGATTTAATGCCCACCCAAGATCGTTGCACAATCCAGTATTAAAACACTCGGAAAAAAGAAGATATTTGTTTCAACAAATGGATTTTACATTTCACATGAAGGAACAAATTACCTGAGCAAATTATATTTTCTTTTACGTTAAGCTCTTCTTCTTCCGAATTCGCTGTCTATCTCTTAGCAAATTACCCGGATTCCTTTGTTTCGGCTTTTGGCTTGCGTAAGAGTCAAGTGTACGGCTGAAGAGCCGATATTTCCGTTTAAAGTTTTTTCTTCTCTTCTAATTTACAAAAAAGAATAGAGCGTATACTCGGATACCTTTCATATACTTTAGGAAATACTTCAATATTTTTTTATTTTTTTTTTGACATACCTATTGTGTTTCTCACGCTGTTGTTTTGGGCATTCATCAATCAAGAAATGGTCATCGCACTTGACCATGTAGCTAGCTAGTATTCGCTAATCCAACAGCTAGTAGCCAAGTATGGGCATATCGATATAGCAACAGCTCAATGGTGTTTTTATTGAATAAAGCAAAACAAAGATACACAAGAAATACATTAAACAAATAGTAGATTCTGATGAAAAACACAGCTGAATACAGCTGAATTCATATGGCTCAATCTAGTTCAAAAAGAATGGTATTGTTCTTTAATTATCACAAACAATGATATCTTTGCATCTGTATAGTTAGGTTCGAACCCCTGCACCTTCTATGGACAAAGGTTCTGCTTTTGGACTACAATTTTCAAATGCCAGTGTCTTCGGCTCTCTGTTGCTATCTCTTGTTGATCTTGATCTCAACTATGGTGGTGCGTTCGAATGATTGCCCCACAACAGATGAACAAGAATTAGATCGCTTTTAGCCATCCAGTTTTACCAAATCCCATATTATTCCCAATATACTCTTCTAATTCATTTCAACGCTTTGCTTGTTATCATCGATCGCTAATGATAACATCTTGATCGACATGATAAAGAGACCATCCTCTACAAAGAATCTAGTCATTAGATCACTCTCATGTGTGTGGATAGATTAGAAAGGAAAAAAAAAACAGTGAATAAACCCTCAAATCCTAAAATCAAAACAATTTCCATACAGTGACTAATTTGATTTGTAAGGCACTGAATCAAGCATAAAATAAAATCGGATGCTCAGATATAAAATGGTTTAATTCCCAAACCTTTCACAAAGTAAGATCTCGTAGTTGGATTGCATCAATCATCATCATTGCATCGCTAATCAATTACCCAACAAGTAAATATAAAATCCTTGGAATAACATTTGAGGAAAATCAGATTTTTAGTCAAGAGATTCATCTTTCTCATAGGCAAACAATGATTCAAAAACTAAAGAGAAAAAATTGATTTCAAACAAATAACAAATAAAAAAATATAATCATGCGGTAGAGATCCCAAGCTGATAATGAAAGGTTCTCATAGGCAACACTCGTAATAGCTGATTTGATCTTAGAAGCTGGGAAATCTCCTCCCTCTCAAAGTTTGTAATGCTGATATACTAGAACTGAACCCATGTCAACCTACAACATACACATTTGAGAGGTAATATCATAACGCGATTTGAGATAATTGAGTCTCCTGAACTCTCCAAGGTATATGTAAATGTTCGGGCACAATATCAAAATTCACCCCAAAAATCCATCACAGTAGTGTTTCTTTCATAGTAAAACAGGTTATTTCTAAAAATCAAAGAGGCGGAGGGAGAGAGCAGAGACGACGGTGGAAAAAGAGGATTTGAGACTGCATAATGTTTTAGGTCTGGTTGCGAAAGAGTATATATAAGTAAACCCTAAATGAAGGGTATTCATGTCATACATCTCACTGAAGATGAGTGCATCGAATTGGTGCCCAGCCCAAGAGGAAAGACACTCTTACTGGGTCCTAATTACCTACCCATTCTTATCAGTTTTGATTTTCCAAGAAAGACAATTGACACTGATGATAAACATTGATGGAGCTGCTCAAGCACAAAAGAAGAAAGTTTTGAGGACTCGGAGCGCTGAGCTTTAGAAGAAGAAAGTTTTCAGTAACTCGTTTGATTTGTACATGAATCATACAAATAAATCTCTAAATAGAAACATAAAATAAAATCGGATCGATGGATGCTCAAATATAAATTGTATAATTCCCACACCTTTCAAATATAGGTAGATTGCATAAAGATCATCATTGCATCCCTAATCAACAATCCTACTAGTAAATATTAAGAATAACATTTAAGAATTACCAGATTGTTAAACTTCAAATTTTTTTACTGATTGAGAGGAAAAATCATTGCAGTTTATATATACAATACTTGTGGAATTTGAAACCTAAAAAGCTATCTTCGATCTCAGGACTAGCCTTGTCATCAGTTCCACCTCAGCCTCTGGAGCTCTCCAGAAATTAGAAGTGAATGAGCCCTACAGAAAAGAAAAAGTTCAGACAAGATTAGAAGGCAAGAAAGCAGCAACTAGAAGTAGAAACAATATGTACTGCGGATCTCAAACTGAAAGAGAGAAAAAAGATAATAAACAATTTACATTTGACAGGAAATATAATAATGCGATTCAAAATCAGTGAGTCTCTTGATCCCTCCAAGGTATATGAAAAGATTCACACACAAAATCATAATTCACTCTTCCGGAACCCATTTATAACTTACGATTGTGTGTTTCGTTTGGAACTAAAAAGAGAGATTTATTACTAAATTACACAGTCGGATGAGAGAGAGAGATGTGAAAAAGAAGACGGCAAACACGGAGAGATGTGAGACTGTATGATGATTAAGTCTTTATACTAAAGAGTAAACCCTAAATGAAGGTTATTAATGTCAAACGACTCACTCGAGATGGGACGAAGACAAGAACTTGAAGCCCAGATTATTCAGCCTAAGTCCTTACAACTCAGTCACTTGATCACACAAAGCTCGTATACAACTGTCCCCTACCAACTACTACTATTGCTGGCCGCTCCACATAATTTTTTTTTACCATAGCATGTAAGTACAGACTGTATGGGACTATGGGGTGCATTCTATAGCAGTGTGTGGCATGACATGAGCTAATTCCTGCGAGGTTAAAGTAAACAGTAGCTGGACACTTGGTTGCCTCTCAAGCTTATGGGCTTTGGAAGGAACATGATTGTCGAGCACCATGATTGAAGGCGAGCGACTAAGTTATCATCATCTTGGTTAAACATCCAGTAATTCTTTGGTGCCGTACTTCGATACTATGCTCTGACAATGGGGAGTCTAGTGTTTTCCGAGAATGTTCTGGTTTACAGTTTAACATCAGACTTCTCCGAAAAGGTCCCTCCCATCACATACTCTGGAGACATATAACCACTCCATTACCTTCAATTCGATTTGCAAGTGTGAGATAGAGAATCCCTGCTCTGCCATCTGATTCTTGTTTGGTATTCAACATATCTCCCTTCAAATAATAGACAACCAGTACCTTGAATCTGATTCTTGTTTGGTATTGAAACACCCAATAACACCCATAAGCTAGCAAAGATCCGAAAGCTTGAGGATCTGTGAAAGAATCCCTTCAAAGAGATTCAACCCTTACCGGATGAGAGGAAAATTCAATGTGTGAATTGTTGTACTTGATGATTATCCTGGATTAATTGTGAGCTGAGATTAGACCTTTGTGAAAGAACTATATCTCAAGTTGTTCATGGATGCATTCATTATCTGTCCCTGGGAGATCAACATTGAAATATTTATCCATCATGTGTGGATCAGAGCTCTTGAGGAAATACCTGCAAAGGAGCCCTGAAAAAAAATAAAAAAATAATGTTAAAATAATCTTCAACAACAACAACCAAACACACATATTCACATGATTTTAACCAAAGAGGAAAAAAAGAAACACAAATATCGATTTACATTTGAGAGAAAATATCATAATGTGATTCTAGATCATTGAGTCTCCCTCAATCCCTTCATCCATTGTTTATGGAGAGTTCCCACACAAAACCAAAATTCACTCCTCCATAACCCATGCCTGTGTATCTTTTGAAACTCAGAAAAAGATGAAGATTGGATAGAGACGACAACAAGAAATGAGTCGAAATGAGGTTATGAGATTGAGACTATTTATATGAAAAAGTAAACCCTAAAAGAATGACATTGTTGTCAATCACTCACTCAAGAATGAGTAGATGAACAAATTCAGCCCAGTAATTCAGCCCAGGAGGAGAGACTCTTATCAAATGCATAGTACTAGTCTCTACTACCACTCAAGTGCCAGTTTTAAAGTTATTTGCTTGTAATGCACGTTGATCAATCTAGTACTATAGTGTGGTTTCATAAATCATAAGACCTTTTAATGTTCTGTACACCTAGAGGTGTAAAACGTGCCGGCACATGGCACATGAAGGCGTGCTTTTACGTGCCATGTGCCGTGCTGTGCTGTGCCAACAATTTTAACGTGTTGTGCCGTGCTGTGCTTTTTTAGTCAAAAGCAAAGCACGGCATGGCA
>JAJJMA010336593.1:0-13498 GCA_023529015.1 Papaver nudicaule
TTTTGTAGATGCAAAACGTTTGATTGGTAGGAAATTCAATGATAAGTTTGTTCAGAGTAATATCAAGCTGTGGCCATTCAAAGTCATTGCTGGCGCGGACAAGAAACCCATGATTCAACTGAGTTACAAGGGCAAGCAAAGGCAGTTTTCAGCTGAGGAAATCTCATCCATGGTTCTCATTAAGATGAAAGAAACGGCTGAAGAATATCTTGGTTCAACTGTCAAGGATGCTGTTATTACCGTGCCTGCATACTTTAATGATTCTCAGCGCCAAGCTACTAAGGACGCTGGTATAATCGCTGGTCTTAATGTACTGCAAATTCTTAATGAGCCAACAGCGGCTGGAATTGCTTACGGCCTTGATAAGAAGGCGACACGCGTTGGTTTGAAGAATGTTCTTATTTTTGATCTTGGTGGTGGTACTATTGATGTCTTGATTCTCAGCATTAACGAGGGTAAGTTTGAAGTTAAAGCCACAGCTGGAGATGCCCATCTGGGAGGAGAGGATTTTGATAACCGAATGTTAAATCACTTCGTTCAAGAGTTCAAGAGGAAGCATAACAAGGACATCAGTGGAAATCCAACAGCTCTTCGGAGGTTGAGAACATCTTGTGAGAGGGCAAAAAGAATCCTCTCATCTACTGTTCGGACAAACATTGAAGTTGATGCCTTGTATGATGGGGTAAATTTTCACATGCCCATTACTCGTGCCAAATTTGAAGAATTGAACAAGGATTTGTTCAGGAAGTGCATGGAATCTGTTGAGAAGTGTTTGGGAGATGCTAACATGGTTAAGAGCAGCGTTCACGAAATCGTGCTCGTTGGTGGATCCACTAGAATTCCAAAGGTTCAGTCTCTACTGCGGGATTTCTTTGATGGGAAGGATCTAAGCAAGAACATCAACCCTGATGAAGCTGTGGCTTATGGTGCTGCAGTGCAAGCAGCTATTTTGAGTGGCAAGGGAAATGAGAACGTGCAGGACTTGGTTTTGTTGGATGTCACCCCTCATTCTCTTGGTATTGAGGTAGTTGGAGGTTATATGGATGTGGTGATCCCTAGGAACACTGCCATTCCTATTAAGAAGGAAAAGGGTGGTTTCAGTACCAATTTGGATAATGAAACTACTGTGAGATTTTCAGTGTATGAAGGTGAGAGTAGTAGAATATGTGACAATAACTTGTTGGGTGAGTTCTTGCTAAAAGGAATTACACCAGCACCTCGTTTTGTACCTGAATTGACGGCATGTTTTGACATAGATGCAAACGGTATATTGACTGTGTTTGCCGAAGAGAAGACATCTGGGAGCAAAAATGAGATTACAATTACGAATGACAAGGGGAGGTTTTCCAAGGCTGAGATTGAGAGGTTGGCTCGAGAGGCTGCTAAATTCAAGTCAGAAGATGAAGAACACAGGAAGAAGGTGGAGTTAAGGAACTCTTTTGAGGAATACATAGACGACATGAAGGATACAATCAATGGCAAGCGATCGTCAGCTGGTAAAAAGAAGATCGAGGCTGCAATTAACAAGGCCGTCCAGTGGTTGAATGACTATGAATTAGGTGAGTTAGATGATATTAACTACCAGATGAAGGAATTGGAGAATGTATGCAGTCCTATCATAGCTAAAATGTATGGGCATCCCACCAAAAAAGCTAAAAATATTTAAAGATGTACGAGCTGGCTGATTCAAGAAATCGACAGAATTGGTATTTCTTTTTTACTCTTGAAATATTTAGCCAAATTAGACTAAAGGTTTTCTGTATCTTTCAATATGTTTTAGGAATCGATGTTTCTGCACGTATAAGCATTTGATTTTGAGCCTTGGTTGTAAATTTCCTTGTCAGTTTCTGGTGGTTGTTTCAATTAGCTTTGACTAGTAATCTTGTCAGTCAAAAATCCAGGCTTCAGATATGAGAATATATTTCTTTTCAAACCATCCGAATATGAGTGTTTTAGATTCACCACAAGACTTCCATATTGCAGTTAAATGCACTTACTAGATATCTTATTACTTAGTGAATTTCGCAATCCAAACAGTTGTATATCTACTTCTTTTTTCCTGAAAGTATTTTGTGTAGTTCATGAAAAAGTCCCAATGAATAATAATGATGGATCAAATCTATGCTCTTGTTATGCCATTTTATTCAATTATTTGCGACTGCACTACTGGTCGACCACTTTGGTGGCCTAAAATTTCGCTTTGTTAAATCATTTGATCGGCTGTAATTGATAAACCTTTAACTTTTATGGATACCCGTAATGTTATTATTTTGAAGGCAGATCAAGTCTGAATGTGTTAGAATTGCCCAGTACAAAAATAACATAGATACTCTGTTCTCGATGCAACAATTCTGAGGAGGATCTTGAACATCTTTTAGTTCACTGTGGTAACATCTTTTAGTTCACTGTGGTCACTCCAGAGCTACCTGGCTCGCCCTTAATGTCAATCTTTCACAACTGCATTCTGACAGCTTTGATAATGTTGAGTGGATTTCAAGCTGACCACTTTAAGGGAATCAGAGGATACTACTTCAATGGATGACTAAATTCTGAGCAAGCTGAATATTTGGCCCTGAAAACTGCTGATTTATGGGCCAAGGATCTCAAGCTTGGCAACATAATTTTGGAGCCGGACAATAGTAACTCTTAGTTTCTACCATCAATGGTGCAAACTCCTCTGTATAATAGCAGAAAATACATTTCAATTGTTCATAACACTATCGTCCCAAGTACCATCGGCTACATGTCTTTCAATTGTTTCTACCATCGGCTAAGCCTCATTGTCATTAGAAACGTGAAACTTCAGACATTTTTTTTTTTGGGCCGAACACTAAGATGTTGGGCCTAATGACGAATATGGTGGTAGCACTATCAGACCCTTTGTTCCAGCTAGGGGTGAGCAACGGTGCGGTTCTTGCGGTTTAGGGGGTCCCCGCGACCGCACCGTCAAAAGGTGCGGTTTGAAAAATCAAACCGCGACCGCACCGTGCACCGCCGGTTTTTAGAACCGCGGTTTTGCGGTTCTTGCGGTTTGGTCGCGGGGGACCGCGGTTTTCAATACCAAAAAAAAATACCCAAAAAAAAAAAAAAAACTAATGGTGTTATTAATCACTCACTACAAGAACACCAGACACTTTTGGTTTCTTTAACCAATCTTTTTGTAGCTTCGAATTTGAGATCGATGATAGAGCAGATCTAGTTCCTCCATCCCCAACACTACAGATTTATTGAACCCCTTGCATCATTACTTGAATTCCTTTACACACCTACAATTCAAACACCCCAATCCCAAATCAAGATCCAATACAACCAAATTCCATCAAACAAAAGAAAATCAAAGGAAAACAGTTGAATACATGGTTTCTCTTCTCACCTTCATCGTGGAAATACCCAAAAATCAAATGAAGAGTCCAGATAGAAATACCCAAAAATCAAAAATTCCCAAAAGTCACTCTATTCTTATCAATGATTTTCTGAAGACTCATAAATACATAGCAGATCTAAATTTTAATAACTAAAAATACCCAAAACGAAACCAAAATCAAGAATAGGTATATCAATATTCTTCTTCTTTTCTAATGAACCTTGAACTCATCAGACGAGATTCGATTACATCTAATCTTATTCACTCATTTGCAGCAGAGGTTTTGAGAGCTGAAGAACTACAGCGGCGGCAGAGATAAGGATAGGGAAAAAAAAGGAAAAGAAAGTGAAGTGAAGAGATATCAATTCCCTTTTCTTCCTTCCTTCCTTCCTTCCATTACAATTAGTCAAAGGCTAGCTCACATTAAATATCTTCCTGGTTGAATGTTAGATGCAAGCCCTAGATAGAAAAGTCTAGATCCATGATTACATCAGAAGGGTATTTCTGTAAGACCCTGTATTTATCAGCACCTACTTCCATACATATGCCATGGGAATATCAAACAAAACTTCATCACACAGAAAAGAAAAAAAAAAAAGAGAAGCTTTTTTATTTTAAGAGACACACACCCACCCATCAAAAGAGTCATCTTTCTCTCTTAAAAACAAATACACAGACAAAGTCCACCCAAAAACAAAACCAGCCATCCACCATCACTCTACTACACAAAAACAGATCTTAATCTCCTCCCTCTGTCTATAGGAATTAACAATGGCCCAGCTGGACCAAAATTACATGAGGAGAATTTATGTTACAAAGAAAGAAAAACAAAAGCAAAGCAAAGAAAGAAAAGATGTTATCTTTCTGAATAAGATGAAGAAAGAAAAGGGAGAAGAGAAGAAGAGACCAGAGCAGATCGAGAAGAAAGAAGAAGAAATGAAACCAGAGGGATTTTTATTACCCTAAATTCCAGTCATACCCCTAGGTTATCATTAAAACTACGATAATACCTGCGGTTGCGGGTAAATCCGCGGTTCTCATGGGAGAACCGCAACCGCCCCGCTAAATGGTGCGGTTTGGAAAATGGAACCGTCACCGCACCGTTGGATGAACGGTTTGGTTCTAAACCGCAGATTTGCGGGCCGGTTCCGGTCCAAACCGCGGTTTCGGTGGTTTTGCTCACCCTTAGTTCCAGCCTTCATGCGCTTGTTGGTTGTTGTCTTGGGTTGCCGAATTGATCTCCTTCAATTCCCTTTTCTGGTTGTATTCATCATGTTGAAGTATCCCAATTCTTAAATACCTAATTGTATGATGAAGTGATTTTCCTGGTGGTGTTGTAATACAAACACTTTTAGGATGACTAGAATTATGCCCGTGCTACGCACCGGGCTTTTTTACCGTTCAAATGGCAGCTCGTACAAATTCAAACATAGACCACCATTCACGCCACCCAGAGAGCCAAGTTAGAATTGCCCTAGAAAATCACTTGAAGGTAGCAAATTCGACGATAACACCAAAAGTACAGTGATATCATTACAGGCAGAAAGAAGGTAGTAAAAAAAAAATACACTCTATCTATGAAAAACAGGCAACTTCTTAAATGGAAAGCACAATCAACGCATGAACACTACTCTTTGGAAAAAAATGCCTACACACATGAAACAGTGACCGCACTACATCGTCGGTGTTGGTGCTGAATACGTCTAACATATTAAATTCACTTGAAGCAGTCCAAGCGACGACACCAGAAATGGGCAGAAACCAACGATGTCCCATGGTATACTTCAGGAAAATTAAACATAAGTAGCAAATGAAAAGGAACAGTTGCCACTGCAATCAGATTAAACTTCGTTCGCACACCCTCCGATGAACACTGTCCCACGCCTTTGTTCCGGTGTCTTAGTGACCTGCAACTCAACCACATGGTCATACTGGAGTCTACAATGCAATGGAAATTGCATGGTTTCTAGGATCCAAAATAAGCGTACACAGCTCATCCGCTGCAAAATAAAACCAACCAAAGTTAGCCTGTGCAACATACAATTCTCTAAATATTGACGAATGAACCACAATTCATCTCTAAATTACCAAAAAAGAGTGAGAAATCTTCTCAAGATAGATCATACGTTCTAATGGATCACTGGAATTGTGATTGGCTAGAGTGCTAAGCAAATGCAACTTGTCTAAAGTAGTACCAAGCTTGTGCACACGCTACCATGCCTAAGACCCCTTATGCACACTACTATGCCTACGACCAATGGAGGGTGAAAGAGTATATAAGTTCAATCATTTATTATAGAGCGTCAAAGACAGGATATCAGGACCAAACTTTTGCACACGCTACCACGCCTAAGGCCCCTTACGCACACACTACTATGCCAGTATGCCTACGATCAATGGAGGGTGAAAGAGTATATAAGTTCAATCATATATATTATAGAGCGTCAAAGACAGAATATCAGGACCGTCAAGCTCACTTGGATGTTGTCTATCATAAAAGAAGTACGTAAGTCTCCCGAGCAAACGTATCACCTATAAAAAATGGAAAAATTTAGGAACCCCGTATGATTCCAGCAACTAAAGCAATGCCATTAACGTTCTGCAACAGAGAAATAATGAAGCTTACCTATGAAACCATCTAAGCTGCACACCAAGTATCTCTTATACATTTTTATATCATCTAGTTGAGCTTTGTTAGTCATTAATTGACCAAGATGGAGTTCCAATATTTGGAAAAAAATTCAATATACCTTATCAATGCATTTGTCGACCCATGAGAGTAAGATTAAAGCAAGGTTTGGTCCCTCAAATATGGAAACCTTCAATGTCCCACCCGACACACAGGAAACCATATTTTCATAAATGTCAACATATTCAAAGTCGGCAAGCAATCCAAACACGATAACCTACCGCCTACCGACCTTCCCAGTCAAGCATAAAGCAATGGTAAACAATTCAGGACCCTTTTTTCATGCTAGGTAATTAATTGCTAAGCATATATTCAAAAATAAGATCAGCATACAAAAATACAAACTGAATCAATGACACTGTCATATGCATGACCACAAATACGACCACCACTACGAATAGCAGGACAGGACCCAGACAAAAAGACATGGAATTGACTTGTTTCAGCAATAACCTAGAAAAAACTGCAAAAACTTCATTATATCTGGTGCTAGCCAAATTTATGAGTTTTAATTTTACAACCTAGACGGGAAAATGCCTATGGATCGAAAAGGAGAATCAAAAAAATATACAATAGAAGCCAGTGTTTAGGTGTCTCTTCTTTTCACTTCTTAAAATAACGTTTAGATGGTCACTATTTATGGTAGAGGTAATATCAATGAACGACATAAACTATAAATTATTTGAACACCCAAAGCATCCATTAAAATGTCTTTGTTACACATACATAACCTCATAAGTGGCACATAGTGCAGAAAAAATTACACATGCACATAGATAACCCTATTTAACTCTGATCAGCATAAATACCATCACCTAAAAACGATCTTTATCTACCTTCTTCGTCGATTATGATTCTTGATTCTCACATATTAAACAGAACCCAAATAAGATCAACTAAATCAAACAAAACCCAACCAATGAAGTCACGAAAATACACAATCAGTGAGCCTAATTGATCAACTATACCTTAATAAGTTTGAGTCAAAACAGAGCAAAGAAAGAAACAGAGTTATGGTCCAAGCCATGCCAAGATTACAACCAAAACAGATATAATTGTAAGCCATGTGAAGAAGACAATCAAGATGTATGTGGCCCATGTACCTGGACACCTTAAACCATAGATGAAATACACAAAGGAAGAAAGTTACCCTCATATGTATTATGCAGATATCAATGCTATCAGCTGTATGTTTATATTCGTCCCACACGAATGATACGGCATTGAAATTACTAATGTAGAAGGGATGCCGTCATCACTTACCGAACTCTCACCTTGATTTAAAATTCTACTTAAGACTTCATTGCAACCACATAAATATAAATATACAAGCATACTACCCGGTGCATACGCACCGGGTGTGTCTAAGGGGTTTTTGGTACCAAATTTTTTGACAACAGATGCATTATGTCTCCATAAAAAATCACTTTTAGTTGCGCAATTTAGTTCTCCATGAAACCATTAAATAATTCTCAAAGTTGATAGATTAATTCTGTCATCCATATTTCACATTGTTTTCATCCACTGTATTGAGATCAATGAGATGTCTCTGTTTGCAGATGAGCAACTATGACGACTCTCTACACACCTATAAATGTAGTGTTTTTTACCGCTGTAAGGGAATTTGTTTTCAAGTTGACGACTAATAACCTCTTTGCACAGTGTTATGAATTTCATTTCACCATCACTAACTCGTCGGTATATGTTTGGTTGGACCAACAAAATCATCGACAGTCAAATCAACAGTTATGCTTGCATCTAATGCAAATTTCCACCAACACATGATCAGTAGGCAAAACCAATTTCTTTGCAAAAATTTAGTGTCTTAATAACATGCTTACGTTACATCTGCCTTATGTATATTTGTTATCTTGACTGATTCCTGCCATGTTAGAAAAACCTGCCGATAATTTAAATTAAAAAATCCGCAAAACATTTACAACTTGGATTGGTCAATCATTCCAACTCCAAACCATATTATAATTAATGGAAAAATCAACCATGTTAACTTCATAAAACTTGCAAGACCACCTGACAGCCTTATAGAGAAAAATGGATTTTAAGAATAATACCTCTGGATGTTGGACGTGGTGCATGATTCAATCAATCTATCATTTTTACCACCTCTTTGTTGAATACAGTTTTACCATGGGATGTTATATCGTTCACTCTTTTCTTGTCTTCGTAAGATAAATAGCATTGTTCATTATTTGAGCGAGTGACTGATTGTAAGATTCCTTCATTCACTTGCCTTCAAACGATAATTATGGCTGATCTCTATTCTCTGTTAAGACATCATATGCCCACATCTGTATTTATATACTGGCTTGTCAAGGGATACATCTCTATGGTGAGGTGTGTTTTCATAGGCATCTACCGGTGAGGGACGCATCTCTACATGGTGAGGTGTGTTTCGAAAGGACACGAAATGTGATGCTAACACAAAACGTTTTCAAAAGGGTTGTGACTCTTCAATGATGTGTTGATGACATGTAAATTACTAATGATGTGGCCTCACAACAAATTAGAAAAATTGGTGTGATGACATGTGGACATTTGGAGTCTGCTATTATATATAAAGATCATGACCTGAAACATCAACCTCGGATGACGACATCCATACGTGCAAAGGCGTCAAAGAGCTGGCATGAGTTTGCTTCAGATAAAGGGCTGGTATGATTCTCCGTGCCTACTGGAAGCTAATATATACCTGCATGTAGAAGTGCTGAATTCTGCCATGGATTCAAATAGATGCAAAGACATAATAAATCTACTATGAAGATCCAAATATATATGGTCACAACCACGAAAAGAAACACTAAGAAGCAACAATACCTGTTAGGCCACTGCAAAGTGCAAACTCATTAACACTGCATCCCATTTAACTGTCTCTCTGAAAAAACAATTTATTGCAAAATTATCATACAAACTATCATACAGACTAACAAAGACACACTTATTGCATAATTATAACACCCACCGAACAGATGTAGCATCTTATTACGACATATGCAAGTATTTTGATTCAAATCTGCCAATAGGTTTTTATCCTGTCATCAAAAACCCTAATTAAAACTTATCTACAAAAACAACAGTAAGATAGAGACCACTTCAGGTGCCAAATTTTGGTTGAAATTGGGAAGCTGGGAGATTTTGTGCGTAAACTGAAGCTGGGAGATTTTCCATCGATGGCTGTCTTGCCGCTAGAAAAGATGAATAAGAAATAAGCTTGCCATTGATCAATAATTACCGAACAAAAAATAAATAAATAAGATTTAATTTGTTTACCTTCTTTGTAATCAACCTGGAAAAAACAGCAATCAATACAATCAAACAAACAAATCTCAGAAATAACAGCTAGGTTCGACGCGAGAAAAAATTAACTCTCTTTTATGAGCACGGACAATAATCTATTCCTTTGCTGTTTGAATCTGATGGAAGATTTTCCATTATGGTTGCTAGATAGTGTTACCTAATCTCCGATTACAACAACCATGAAAGCTGAATGTTTTATAGGACATAAGCAGAAATCTAATTTTGGGCGAAAAGACCGGAACAGGTCTTGGAGGGCATGCGAAAAGACCAAACAGGGGCCGGGTTTAAAGTGGGTAACCTTTTGTTTTAATGACGTTAGTTTAAAACACACATGGCAAATATTGAGTGGTTCAAAATTTAGTTAGCTAAAGTAGGTATGCATCACCAACGCGGGTGATATTTTAAAGAAGTGTAAACGGAGTGTATATATTTTTCAACTAATCAAAAGAGGCCAAGTGTCCTCCCCAGAATGCCTCCCTCCCAAACTCCCTTTCTGGACCAATAGGAAGTTGTGGTATTGTCACCGCGCAGCGTGGGGGCTTTTACAACTTAGAGCTTTTAGTGTATGATAGGTGCGAAGCAAATTCTTCACAACTGAGAGGAGATTTTGAATACGTAACTCCCCTATGATATGAACTGGATTATACTTGGTTTTTTTCTTGTAATATGAACATTTTTCAATCAAGAAAAAACATATCTAATTGTCAATGAATTTTCTTTTTGACCGATAAAAATAGAAAAAAACTTATCTTGGAACCAAGGATGTCCAAAAGCCAACTCTCAAATACTTAAGAATCGGTAGGGTCCATCTCCCCCCTTTTTAATGGGAGGAACCCTATTTCAAAACTTAGCTGTTCGTAACCGTCAGATTTTTCAAAATCAAAGACCAGCCGTCGGATTTTAAGAAATCCCGAAAAAAATTACGTCACAACTTTCAACCGTGTGACATGAACTACCTAAAATATCCTTCCGTGTTTTTAATCTTATGTGTACAACTTCGTAATAACAAAAATAACTCAAGGGTATGTCTGTACAATACCAACATGTTTCTTAAACACTTACTCAGAGGTGCCAGGTTCGAACCTGGTCACCATTATTTCTTCGACTTTTCTTTTCTTCTTCTCCTGTTCTTCGTTTTCTCTCTTCTATTATCTTCCTCACTTTTCTTTGAAATCCAACAAATTTATCAATCATGAATGAGCTGAACTAGCGGAGGATAAGTAAAGAAGATGAGTAGACAGACTTTCTGATGGGTCTTATACATACAAGAAGATGACCACCAGCTCTGCCGCCGCCGCCACCACCACCACCTCCGCCACCAGAAATCAACATCAACACCGCCTCCATCAAAGACAAGCTGCAACCCCCACCAACAACACTATCACCTATGCCACCACCATTATCAGACCACCAGCTCTGTCGCAGCCGCTACCACCACTACCTCCGCCACCATTAAAATTGGATTACAATTTCACAAATTAATCTACAGAAAGTCAAATTCGATCAATTGGGGTAGAGAGGGAACTGTAGGGTAACAGTAGCAGATCGATGAGGAAGATAGTGACAATCGTATGTGAAGGGTTTGATACCTAAACAGTAGCACTTTACTTTTTTTTATAGTTTCAAACAACTAAAAAACTGGAACCCTGTTGATCATCGAAACATCAAATCTCTTTCATTCTCAGCAAAATTTAATCGATAAAAATGCCCAAGGGATCATGATTCATAATCCACAATAAGAACAACTCCATTTGGTTGCTGCCTGTCTTCAAATCTTTTGGAAACCAATTTATGTAATCAAGTGATGCATAAAAATTTCTATTCTTTGTTCGGCATTCAACTTCTACCATTTATGCAATTACTCTTCCTTAATTTCTCATCATATTAGTTTCTCTTAATCACTTCCGGTATCTTAATTACGCGATATAACCAATCTTAATTAAAACAAAACACTAAAAAAATAAAATTTGGCACCCATATAACAATAGTTTTAGAAAAAAAAATCACGCAATTGAACTGAATCTAAACAAATCAGTTAAACCCTAAACTCACACAGATGTCGTCGGGTAAACTTAGTTTTTTCTCTCTAATCTCACGTAGGTTGTAAAAATAGCTTAAAAAAAGTAGACTAACGTTAAAATATATAAAGGTTAGTGGGCTGCTTTGAAAATATAGCCCAAATATTACTACCTAAAAAAAAATTCTACACAACTTGGGACGGGCTAAAGCCCCCTAAGCCCTCAAGCAGGTCCGTCCCTGACCACCAACCCAGACAAAGGAAAATTAAAAACAACATATATTGACATTTCGGAAGGAAATCCGAAGAAGGAGAAAAAAATGAAGCTGACTAGGGCTTAGTCCATGATAAGAGATATTTAGATGACCGAACTACCATTTACCTTTGAATCCCTCCCACGGTTCCACCAGCTGTTTGCCATGCATGCGTACAGTACCAACACGTGGAGCGACAATTTTAAACCCCTCATCAACATTTATAAATGACGCAGGCTCTAAGTTGTTAGGTTGCTTGCTCTCTCTTGCATTTGCCCCATTTGAGTTAGAGATAAAAGCTGAACTTCTTAAAAATTTGCCTGCCTCTTTGATACAACACGTTAGAACTTAGAATAGAATAGAATACAATAGAGAAATTTTAAGAATTTTAAGCATTTGTGTGTAGTAGTTGTGTTGTGTGATTTAACTCATATTTTTGCAAGAAACACGCATACACCCATTTACAATTTAAAGGTCTAAAGCAGAATTGAGTTTCATTCCCTAAAAAGATGAACAATCCGCAGAGATACTCCAAAGAGTAAGGGAAGTTTATTGCGCCACAGTAGGTGTGTCCTTTCCCCCAACATTTATACACTGTTTCATGGTGATCATTAGATGACATAACAAATATAGTTTAGTCCTCAGAGCGGCTAGGGGCGGTTCCCAAAGGACATGGCCCAAAAACAGACTATGAGATGGCACCATTCTTCACCCTTGGATAATAGGGGGCTGTTACTGTGTGTTGTTCGGATTTGCACCATATCATCTACTCTCTCTGTTTAGCATTTTCGTTTAGTCCTCATTTCTTTCTGATGCCATAAGATTCACTCATCATCTACTATCTAGGCAGCTTTGTGCCAAGATCCCTGTCATCTTTTCATGACTAAGTAGTTACAAGTTACAACAGATGATTAGAGAAAAAAAACAAAAAAATACAACAGATTGTGACCGAATTTTATATTAAGATTCCCTTTGTTATAAACCATGACTTATTTCCTATTGTTGCTCATTTATTCATATAAGGTTGTGAAATTAATCCCGTAGGATAATTGTGTTGACTATTTATGAACTGTTTTTACAGACCATTTCCTATTGTTGTCATTTCGTTTCCTTTTTGGGTTTCAAGTGGTTGAAACCGATGACCAAACACTTTTTTTTTTATTTATGAATGATGGATTATACAGTTTCGAATAGCTCATTATGAAGCTATATTTTAACAGATGCTTCATATGAATGTGTTGATAGTTAGTCGAAATAAGATTTCATTATTGAACCAAAATCCACAGTTGTTTTGGTTCAGCTTCATTTGAGAAATATTGTTGTGCATGTTTCGTTTTAGACCGAGCTCAGTTAGAATAACAAAGTTATGTTCTTAACTTGATGTATAATGATATTTAGAAAAATGAATATTCAAAAAAATATAATTTTTTGTTTACTGACGTGCAACGCACGTGCACTCGACTTGTCATTATAATGGATGCTACTTAAAATCCCCAATTTCTTCACTTTTAACTCAACCAAAATCCTCTAAATCCTCTCCTTGAATAATCTCTCCATTTTTCTTCCGTAAAATCTCCAATTTCATCACTGTTTCTAACTAAATCTCTCTCTCAAACAAAGTTCTTTCTCAAATCAGTATGCTTTACTAAAAACTGATTAGCGATAGGGTTTTAGGTTTATCATTTGTATATGATTTCAGAGGGTTTATAGATTTGGTAAAAAATTGAAAATCAAAGCTGAAATCTTTCTCCTCTCTGATACTGAAAACTAGGTTTTTCCCATTTCAATGGCTGAAAAACCAGAAAACGGAGCAGCAGCAATAGGAATAGATTTAGGTACAACTTATTCCTGTGTGGGTG
>JAJJMA010336598.1:0-10144 GCA_023529015.1 Papaver nudicaule
TAGTTTCGAAACATATGAAGGTTTTATAGAAAACCCAAAACTCTAGACATGTCATATATGACTACTCAGTACTAGTTGAAGGTTCCTGCGTGAGGGCACCAATAACTGCATCCTAGAAGTTTCTTGAAAAGCTTCGTCAAGGTTTCTATATTTTCACATATACAATTGAGACGCAACCTCATCAACTCAAGTTCCCTGGTATTTAGATCAACTTGTTCCTTAATCACTTTGTAATGACCAAAAAGATCAACTACACTATTTGTGGAAACCATTGAAACTATATTGTTCACATCTTCAGCAAGTTTGATATGACACGGATTGACTACATATTCTTCATCAAGTACAATAAGTTTTTCGAACAAGCCTTCAAACCCTTCAGGAGAAAGAGGAGCATCAGCAGTATTTCCTTCCATGGCAATAGATATTTCGAAAACAGGCTTTTCCTCTTTTGAAGAAGTCAGGGAAGAGATATGAGCACAAGAAGTGATTTCGAAATTGGTCTAACTTGATCATCATAAATAGAGAATAAGATTCGAACCCTGCCAAATTATGTATCTCAATATTTTAGGTATATTTCAAAAATATGGTTCAGAACTTATTATGGAAATCCACAATTACCAAACACAAGCTGATTTCAAAATCAGATTTTAGGAAATAATGAATATTATAGAATATCCTACCTTTAAAAATATTTAGATTTCGAAACTGAAATATAATTTTTGGCTTACTAATGGAACATTTTTATTTGTTATCAGCATTAATCATCTTTCTCTAAAATTTGCATTAACTGGACTGATAATACATTAATATTTTGCGAATTCTAAATGATTATTCCTTTGATAGAGAGTAGAGAACAATCTCGATTTAACAATGTTAAAGAGATATAATGCTTTTAACAGATAGAGAAAACAAAATATTTTCTAACTACTGATGATACAACATTATCTACATAGTTATGCACGAATCCTCTTAATACCTAATATTGCAAGGATGTGCAAATTTATGATAGGCTAAGTGGTCTCACGCGCAGTTGCGCATTTTTCATCAGTAGTGGTTCCAGAATCCACCATAAGAATTTCATTTTCAGAAGGCAGACTTTCCTTTATCACACTTTTCTTGTTTCGAGACAATCATTTCGAATTTTCGAAATTCTTATGTGAGGTAGGATGCTGACCAGTTATCTCAGAGTTGCATTGAATACAACATGTACAGAAGTGATCTGTTGAGATTTTGGTTTGAGGCCAAACAGGGTATAACACATACTGATATGGCAAGTAGTGAGGTGTAGCACAACAATTAATACTTTGAAAATTTGAAAGCTCATATCTTAAGTTTCTTACCTCATTGTTTACTGTCAGCCACTGCTTTATATTAGGATAAATTGGTATTTTTCTTGTTTGTTTTTCGAAAAGTTTCATTTGTTTTTACCTTTATCCAAAGTGATATCAGTGTTGCCCTTGTTGTCACCTTTGCTAGGATTTTCACCAGATGTCAAAGTTTCAGCACAGGCTTTGTAATAGATTCTTCTTTAGGAATACCGAATTTTGTACTCATAACCTTTATAAAATCCTTGGCACATGCTGCATCAAGATCATATTTGTATAAGATATTGTCGAACAATTCCTTAATAGACAAATTACAAGAGACATTATTAGTTTGATCAAACACAGGTGGTGTGTTGATTATTGACTGTAACTGACTGATATTATCTGAGTTTTCTGAAACAGAGATCTTCAGAGTTTTGACAGATTCTTTTAGAGATTCATAAAATTTCGTGTTCAGTTCTTTAATAAGTTGATCCTTTACTCTGATGCTTTCCCTTAGACATGTCAACTCGGATCTCAATCGCTTGTTTTCGGAGTTGATCATATTCATGGGTTTTAAAAGTCTAACTAATTCTTCCTCGGCTTCCTTTTCAGCATCAGAGTCAGATATGTTAGATCTGTAGTATGGGTTATCACCAAAGATAACATGACCACGATTAGGTGACACATCAGAATCTTCTTGTGAAGAAGTGGTTGCAACAAGTGCAGATCCAGAACATGAATTAACAATATTTTGTGTCAAGTTGTCTAGACATGAATCAGTGTTCTTAATCATGATTTTCTTATAGGTTGGATCGAGCCAAACACACAGATTGTTAGATCTTAAGGTGTTTGCCTGCTCTGATACCAATTGAAAATACGAGGGTACCGAGTACACCACCAATCTTTTATTTTAGTCCACCTATAAGTCAAACCTTGAACGGTTCATGTACACAAAAACTCAAGAACAAGATCTCCTTCAGATCTGATTGATTCACACAAGGGAGTCAATAAAAGAATCCGAAAGGCTATGTCAACAACCAAGTACGATACTTTAATTATAAATGACAAGTCAAATATAACGTGGAAATAAAGTAAAGTACACACAACATTTTTGTTAACGAGGAAACTACAAACTCGTTGAAAAACCCCGGGACCTCGTTCAGTTTGAATACTCTTAAGTAAAAAGCCGCCAACACACCTACTCTCAAACTTCGAACTAGCAGGTGCAGACAATAGGACCCTAATACGACTATTAGTCACAAGATTTCCCCTCAGTATTCCTACGCCTCCAACCACAGCAAGGTGCTCACGCACATGTACTCCCTTATGCAAACAAACGTCCTTTACTGTCTTACGCAAGAGTTGCCTCACATCCCGTCGCGAGGACTATCGCTACCCGACCTCTAATCGGACGATTACAACCTTATGGACAACAACCAAATAGCAGCAGGTCAAATCGCTAGATGATATCCTTGGTAACTAACAAATATTTCACCGAAGTCGTTTCACACCAAGAGCGGGGATATTAAGTTTACTTAGGCAATAAACTCCTCGAGGTACCGATTAAGGTTTCAAAACCTAAACTCCCGAATGAGCAACCTTTTCGTCCCAGTTGGAATCAAGCAGATAGTTATGGCAAGTACGATATGATATGACCTTGAAGAACAGTGTACCTGCAAAGAAAAAATCTAATAACATCAATCTTGATTCCACCCAGTATCTATATTTTAGGCACAAATCCAGGATAATAGATAAAGAGTATGTTCTAACCACAACGATCTTGAGTGGCCTTATTGCAGAAGAGAAGGACCATAGAATAAACAAGATCGCAAGGTTTGATAGACGTGATAGAACAGAACACAAGTACAATACAAAGAAGACTAGTAAAACATAAACTAGTTTCCCGCAGAGGTACTTCTAGGCTTCTCAATCCCTAGAGAAGACTTCCTCGCAATTCTAAACCGAGAGCAAAATCTCAAAAGTAACTGAAAAGAAAAGCGGCAGACACAAGCTATAGATCCGAAGAAAAGCTTGGTAGAGGGATAAAGCTTTCAGGAGAGATACAACTCCTATTATATAACTTAATTTCGGAAATTCATGAAAGCACATTTCCATATTAGTTCCGAAATTCCTCACTAAGACTCATACCATTTAATGAGATCTAATACTATAGCATTTTTACATTAATGAAAAATGTAATTCATAAATGAAAATATATTTTCAATAAATGTTTGGCCAATAGCAATCAAAGCACATAATACTCATAAGGTATATTTGGATATTTCATTATTTCAAGCCTTGTGTGTTAAGCTTAAGTGAACACGTAGGTTCAAAGGACATTCTGAATCATGCAGGAAGATATACCATTGAAGTACAATACATGATTCAACGTGCAATAACAAAATGTTGAATCTCCTGTATTCTTGATTCCAATGTAGATGATCACATTAATGATATCCAAGAATTCAAATCAAAACATCAAATGAATAGTCAAATGAATATTTGATCGAGTAGTAAAATCTTACGAAGATCTAATCACGTACAGTATTGATCAGAAATCATGGGTCTACTAACTAGAGCGACTAACCATATTTCTGTTGACTCAAGCCAACTTAGTTGTACATTGAAGATGAACAAATTCAAACTTCAAACTGAGAATATCAAACTCATTAATTCGTTGAAGCACAAATCAAAATGATAGAGTTTGAACTTCGAAAACACGCATTCTGAGATAACCATATTAAGGTTTCGAAACCTACATACTGTTTGGCAGAAACCAGATTAAGGTTTCAAAATCTAGAGTTCATTAAATGACCAGAACCAAATTAACGTTCCCAAATCAAGTTTCCATATAAAAAAACCAAAGTTAGGTTTCGAATCTAGATTATGTTTAACAAAACCTTGGTTAAGGTTTCGAAACAAGAAACACATTGTAGTCGTCACAAATGTTTGGTGTCGAACTTGAGAGTCCATGTGGTCTAGAACCATTTCAGCATCACACCTTTTTAGCCTTGACGCACAGGTTATATTTCCCGATTCACATAAACCTTTAGGAAACCCCAAGGTCTTTTCGACCTTTTAGAACTCACATGGTCATGATTCATTGATCTTGATTCTCAAGTCACTGTTAGCCAGCAAACATAGTTTCGAACTCATGTTGTCTCATTGGTCACAATATTTAAGTTTCGGACCAATAGCTAACGGATACGAAAACCAGATTATGGTTCCGAAATCAACATTTAGTTTTACCAAAACCTACATTGAGGTTTCGAACATTGAAAATCCATAAGATGAGATAACAAGAATATGGTTTCGGAATCCAGAAATATGATATGGCATACGAGATGTTCATATACAAAATCAAGTAAATGATTCAGAACTTCAGTATTCAGAGCCAAACCAAGACGTAATATTCGATGCTCATAACAACAGTATATCGAGTCTACACAACATAAGTGTTGAAAAAGCAGGGGTACCGAAATACAACCAACTTTTCGTTTGGGCTCGTGAGACTTATGGTCAGATCTGGACGATCTCAAAAATCAATATCCATATCCGTTAACCTGAGTTTGGATCTCAAAGGATCAGTCCAATGCAAGACAGGGTCTTGGTAAATCCAATGGATGGATTGAGGACAACGATCAGGTTTATTAATAACAAACTTCTTGTGTTTGCTTTGATTATATAATCAGAGAATATAATGCGGAAAGTAAAGCACACAAGACACCATAGATTTTTTTAACGAAGAAACTACAACCTGTAGAAAAACCTCGGGACCTCGTCCAGATTGAACACTGCATAGTACAAACTGCCTACAAACACTAGCCTACTATAAGACTTCGGTCTGGGATGTAGCAGAGACCAATTCCAACCCTCCAAGTGAACTGGCTATTGTCGCACTCCTTACGTCTCTAGATCCCCCACAGATCGTCACGCACTTGATTCCCCTAGATGACGTCCTTTACATGCCTAGGAGTTGCTTTAACCGTTGTTAAAGGCTTGTGTCAACAATTCCGCCTTTGCAACCTCAATTATCTACTGTATGTTTGAACTGTCCTCTATCAGTTTGACACACAAAGTGACTTCCTTCGGATTGCTCTAGGTCATACGGAAATCTACTTACAAGCGGAGGCTGACAAGTAAACCGAGTAAACTATGCCCAACTTGTCTCTACCTCGGTTGTAAACGAAGAATCACATAAGAAACCTATACAACTGGAGCTAACTAGGTCTTACAAGACCGAGTACAGCCATGCGTTGCTTCCTTTCGAAACCCTGTATGTAACGTATCAGTTCTTGAATGGCCTTATATCGGAAGAGAAGGACCGTAGAATAGACAAGAACGTGATCAGGTTACCAGGGTTACAGGTTACTCCGATTTCAACCACTAAGGTCTCAATCTCCTACCCGCGCTTCCCAACTCTCAAGAGAAGTCTTTATGTTCGTAGGTAAAATCCCAAGAGGAACTGTTATCTAATAGAGGATGACTATACCACAACAAGCATTCACCGAAGTGAAAAGAGTTATACGATCACTTCCACAAAGGACCTTCACGTATGCTTGATGCTTGCGGTATTCGTCCTTAGACACCTCTATTTATAGCACTCAATAAGATAGGTTGCTTTGGAATAAAGCAACTAGTTTCTTGTTCCACAAGTTTAGGAAACTCTAACTTGCAAACCAAGTAACCTAGATTTATCTCAATTGGAAATCTTTTATCATTTATCTGCCAAGTGTTTTGTTTTCTCAAAAACACTTCAGGATAGAGATCCAACAGACCAAAGATAATCTTTATCTTATTGACACATCGAGAACCGTTAGATGGACCACATAAGATATTTCATGATAACCAAGTCCAACTAAGAGATAAAGGAGTTCAAAGTTTAACCCGAGTGAAAATTTCAGAGAATATTCACTTGGGACGGTTCGCAAACCGTCCATCTGAATCACAGCCAAAAGTATCGATTTTGAGGTTCACGTAGGTACGCGTACAAAATGATAATTTGGAAACAGGAGAATTTCCGAGTTTCTGTTCATGTACGGTTCGGGAACCGTCCGCCATTCAGATTAGGGTTTAACTGGACCCGCTGGAAGTTCTGGGCTTAACCAGTACTTAGACGTGTTAGACGTCCTCAGCTGTAATCCACTGGACTCTTGCTCAAGAGTACTCCTTTAGATTCACCCATATCCAACAAGTGATTTGCAAGCAAACCATTGCAATGGAAAAATGGTATCGAATCTATCTCATGCATTCTTGTAACCTTAGTATTTGCAGGAACAAATACCAACATAAGACATGGTCACGTTAGACAAGAATACGATCTCAATCGCTATTATCACTACTAAAGTAGTCGACTATATTTTGAAAGAATAGAGAAATTATAATAGAAGAATTTCCATAAAAGTCATAACTCCTACTAACCTTTTGTCGATGAAGAATAATTGATGTCTTCTTTGTCTTCACAATCTTCGTCTTCAAGGTCTCTACTACTTTGTCTATATCCCAATTCCGAAATCTAAACTCTAGTAGGCTAAATCAAGAATTGAGTTTTGACATCTAAAACTGACAACTAGCTTGAGATACCAACGCTAGTGGGTTTGACCGGACAATGTCCTAACATTATGGAACTAGATTGTTTCTTTGTAGGGCATTCAAAAATTACTAGAGATGAATTTCATAACAATGTTCTGTCAAGAGTGCATAAGCGTGATAGAGCAGGGAGTGAAATTTGTAGTGTCGCCGTCAAACAAGCACCGTTGTTGGATTGGATGAAAGCTCATATGTGTTTCTCTGCCGAGTATGTGCCAGCCGAAGGAAGAAGTCATAATGATCCTTTAGTTCTAACAATTCAAATGGGGAAATTCAAGGTTCCCAGAGCACTTATTGACCCTGGGAGTTCGGTGGACATTCTTTTTCATTTAGCTTATTAGGCTATGGATTTCTCAAAAGCCATGAAATTGATTAAGAGAAAACAAGGTAAAGAAACCCTAAATTCCCCTATAGGGGTCTGACTTTCCGTTGTTGTGCTTAAACCTTTTATATCCAGACTTCCCAGAACCACCACCGACTTCCTTTTGACCTGAATTCTCTCTGCACACCGACCTTTCATGTTCACCTCCGGTTAATCTGCCACAAGTCCACTACAGGAGCTCAAGCCCACTTCTCTTTATCACCCACTAAACATCCCACTGGTACACACTAAATCCAATTCAATTTCCGTGTTGAATTCTCTTGAATCCCAACTAAACCAGCCATAGGATCCAAACATTACAGGCGTGAACTCCTTGCAAAAATATCAGTTTTTCTCACTGTTTCCTTGGCAGTAAATCCGCCTTAATCTCATACATTCAGTCACCAACAACAACCGTGACGCATCACTCCGTTTCTCCCTGAACCCACGAGCTCATTAATTCCAACAGCCACCATTCTTCTTCAATCAACGACAGAACCAGACGACTTACTTTCTTGCTGAACTGTCGATACAAAACTGCTGTCTAAATCCTAGTCAACTACCTTGTTGTTCTCAACTTCAAAGCCCCGTCATCGGCGCCAAAAACTTGATCGGTCGGAAAACCGACTCTTGTAATACCGCAAGTGCACGGTGTCGAGATGTAGATAACGACAAATACGGGTTGTCCCACAAAGAGTGTTGAGATACTGATGTAGAATTAAAATAAATAAATAATAATCAAGATGAAAGAATAGAAACCAATATGAAAAGTATGTCTGGGTTTCAGAAATCCATTGTGAAATCGAATTAATTGTATTCTCTGCAAAAGTCTTATAAAACTTATACAAGACAGCAAAACATAGCCATCCCACACGGAAGATTTGTCGATAAAAGCTCTAAATTATAATTCCAACAAGATATGTTTGGTCTTGACCCGAAAATTAAATATGCACAACACTCAGTATACATGGCATAAAGAGTCAAAGAATAATCAGAAACAATAAGAAACAAGGTCGATAGAATGGTTTCGTTCAATACCGTACTATGTAGTATACTTGGCATAAAACATGAAGGGGTTATAAATCGGAAACCATTGATAGACACTCAAACATTATTTTTAAGCACAAAATATTTCGACTTCTTTCAAGAAAACAAGCACTCCGACATTCACAACTTCATCCCTAGGCCCTAACAAGAAATCTAGCACAATATGGCTTTCTCAAAAGCCATGAAATTGATTAAGAGAAAACAAGGTAAAGAAACCCTAAATTCCCCTATAGGGGTCTGACTTTTTGTTGCTGTGCTTAAACCTTTTATATCCAGACTTCCCAGAACCACCACTGACTTCCTTTTGACCTGAATTCTCTCTGCACACCGACCTTTCCTGTTCACCTCTTGTTAATCTGCCACAAGTACACTACAGGAGCTCAAGCCCATTTCTCTTCATCACCCACTAAACAGCCCACTGGTGCACACTAAATCCAATTCAATTTCCGTGTTGAATTCTCTTGAATCCCAACTCGACCTGCCATAGGATCCAAACATTACCGGCGTGAACTCTTTGCAAAAATATCAGTTCTTCTCACAGTTTCCTTAGCAGTAAATCCACCTTAATCTCCTACATTCAGTCACCAACAACAATCGTGACGCAGCACGTCGTTTCTCCCTAAACCTACGAGCTCATTAATTCCAACAACCACCATTCTTCTTCAATCAACGACAGAACCAGACGACTTACTTTCTTGCTGAACTGTCGATACAAAACTGATGTCTAAATCCTAGTCAACTACCTTGTTGTTCTCAACTTCAAAGTACCGGCCTAATACTCAACAGAACTCAACTTGCGGCAACTGAATTTGAAACTGGAATGAACTGCTCATTAAAGCCTTTGCTCGAGCACCTTGTATGCGTGTTGCTGGTGGTAATGAAGTCACATTGTTGCTGATTTCCAATCTCATTACAGCTCCTTCCCTGCAATTAATTCAATCATTCAAACACACATTAATCCTTACACTGCCAGGAGTACACCATAACCACCAAAACAATATGGCAGCATCACACATTCTCCCCTAGTCTCTTTGAACCCATTAACAACCACGAGTCATGGCCACAGATATGACCCTAGCTTGTCGGCAGTTATTCCCTTGGTGCAGTGATGTAAACCAACAGTGAAAAATGAGGGGTACCGAAATACGACCAACTTCTCGTTTGGGATCGTGAGTCTTATGGTTAGGTTTGGACGATCTCAAAAATCAATATCCAACCCTAAATAACCGGAGTTGTGATCTAGGGATCAACTCGACAAAGACGAGTCTTTGGAGTAAACTCGACGGTTATGGATAACGTACTTCTTGTGTTTGCTTTTAATTATATGTCAGAGTTTATATAATTGCGGAAAGGAAAAGCACACAAGACACCAGAACGTTTTTTTAACGAGGAAACTACCTTGTAGAAAAACCTCGGGACCTCGTCCAGATTGAACACCGCCCAGTACAAACTGACTACAAACTCTAGCCTACTATAAGACTTCGGTCTGGGATGTAGTAGAGACCAACTCAAGCCCTCCAAGAGAATTGGCTACTGTCGCACTCCTTACGTCTCCAGATCTCCCACAGATCGTCACGCACTTGATTCCCCCAGCTGACGTCATTTACAGGCCTAGGAGTTGCTTTGACCAGTGTCAAAGGCTTGTGTCAGCAATACCAGCTTTGCAACCTAATTGTTGACGTATGATCGAACTGTCCTTTATCAGTTTCTCATACACAAGTTGACTTCCTTCGGATTGCTCTAGGTCATACGGAAATCTTACAAATCAGGGCTGACAAGCAAACCGAGTAAGATATGCCCAATTTGTCTCTACCTCAGTTGTACACGAAGAATCAGTTAA
>JAJJMA010336615.1:0-27081 GCA_023529015.1 Papaver nudicaule
TGTGACTCGGATCGGATCAGCAATCTTACCTCATTCACATAAACCATCAATGGATTTTTCTTAGGAGATGGTTGAAGCTTACCTTTTGGTTGAGAAACGCTCTTCTTCCCTTTTACTTCAGTCCATACTCCTTGGTCATCTTTGCCATTGTCATTCATTGAAACTTGAGATGAAGCTGAGGTCAAAGAGTTCATACCTGTGGATCCGGTACAGACAGATTTGGAGGTAGATGGTTTTGTACAAGGTTTAATAGGAGAGACACTTTTATTATTCTCCCTAACTGGTCCCTTTGCCACTGTAGCACCAGAATCACGTATTGCTATTGCAGGTTTAGTTCCAAGCCCAACACTAGTACTTAGATCTCTACCATTCACCACCACTTCCCCAAAACTGTCATCAATTCCATCATTGTCCTTGCTGGAAAATTCTGACAATATCATGAATTGGTTGTTGTTTAACCTTCCATCATTGCTAGTTTTGTCAACAAACCCAACACTAACTGCATTCTTTGAAATATCAGCTTCACCCATAGCCAAACCTCCAAAATTTCGATTAGAAGTTTCATTGGTATTAACATTAACTTCATGCACAACTATATCCAAATTCTTTCCTCCAATATCAACATTAGCATCTTCATTTATTTCATTACCAGTTGCTCCTGAAGCTATCATAACCTTGTTCTTCTTTGGAGTCCACCTAGTTTTCTTCTTCATTGCACAGTTCTTGATAGTATGCCCAAACACCATACATGTTTCACATTTTGGAGGCTTCCATTGGTATTCAACTGGAATTTCTATGGCAATCTTTCCATCAATTAACAAAGGAATACTCTCCGGATATGTGAAATTAACATCAATCTCAATGCAAATCTTTGCAAAAGCTAATCTCTCTTTCTTTAAAGTGCATTCATCCACAAATAGGGGTACACCAAGATAACTAGATATCAAACGCAAGTCGTCGTTATTCCACATATGCAATGGAACCCCATAGATCAAGACCCAAATAGGCACAATCTTAATTTCAGAAATTGTTTTTTCTAGAAGATGCGACCATGGCCGCACAAAGAACAATTGATGGGCTATGTAAAAAGAACCTGTTTCTAAAACATTTATTTGATCTTCTTCATCCGTAAATTCAAAAATGTAGGCACAATTTCCATGAAGTTTAATGGTTACCTCTTTCTTCAGCTTCCAAAACTTCCTCACAGCAGTATGTACATCAGCAAAAGAGCCTCTTTTTCCAATAAAGAAACCCACCACAAGCTTCTCACAATCTTTAATTCCTTGTGAAAAATTTTCAGACAAAGAGGAGACAACAATTTTCCCATTTACCTCAGCAGAAGGAATGTATTTCATTTTGGGTTGAGATACAATAGGTCTTGGAGTTGGAAAAATGGCTCTCCAATTTTTAGGGTTAGGGTTTGAGACGTTACCCCCATTGATTTCATTCACAGAAGAAGATGAACTGTTGTTATTGCCTTCTTCATTCACCACATAACCCCCCATACTAATTCCCCTATTAGCTCCAGAAAGATTAGAAGTTTGCAACTTCAAAGGCGGAAAATCCTCTGACCCAAATCCATTCTCTGTATCCATGTAAAAGACTCTCTAACAAACATTAAACATCAACCAAACTATCTCAATCATAAAGAGGACTAGAAGAAGAATCCATCGCAATAAAAATCATTAGATTTGGTTGAGAGAGAAATCGATTTTTCTAGGTTTGGGTTTTTGAAATCGCCCAAAAATCGCATTTTTGGGTCTTTCTCTCTTTTCGGGTCAATTCATGTCGTCTGTGTTGATATAAAAATATTGATTAATTCTCTCATGGTTACTCTCGATGAAATGCCTAACGAACATATCTCCGAGAATATGTTTGATCAAGCATTAATTGCTGAGAATTCTGATAAAGATGATTCAGACAATCTTGTATTAGACTTTCTGGATAAAAGCGAAGTTGTCTTAAAATAAATTCTTCATTTAAAGGAATCTCTTAAGAAGACTGAAGAATCGCTTCAGATAACTAATTATCAAATTGAGAAATCAACTTGTGAAGTATCCAAGCTTCTGTCAGAAAACTGTACCCTAAAAGATGACCAGCAAAAAATATCTGGTAGTTCAGATAAAATTTCAGCCATGCTTTTTGGGAAAAAGTCATTTGGAGACACAAATGGTTTAGGGTACAAAGGTAACTCTTTCACAAATAGCAACACATTCATACTTGCAGGCTCATCTCCTCCTGCTAATGAAAAAATCAATTTTGATTTTGGTGCATCTGAGAAAAATCCGTCTCAGAAACAGTGTTGCTCATACTGCGGCAAGGATAATCATCCCTTGAGAAGATGCATGAAGTTTCAACAAAAGAGAGCTATTGTTGCTAAACTAGAAGATGATTTAAAGAAGATGAATCAGAAGCTAAATAACTTAGTTAATGGTGTTCCTTTGACATCAGGAAAAAGAGGAAAAGGTAAGAGGTACTCTAAACAAAATTGATCGTGAGCATTCGGCTCACCCGTTCTCCACTTAATCGTGTGGACTACGTCTCAAACCAATGACTTGTGGTATTGAGACGTAAAATAAATCAGTTCGTCTGATTAAAGAACAAGTCAGTTAATTATTTTGTTATCTATTTTATGTCCAACTATATTATATGGAAATAAAATCAATATTTCAAAGATTGTTGAGCAAAGCTCCAAAGAGATGAATCAACGCTCAATTGGTTATGTGACCTATTGTCCTGATGGTATATAACAGTAATTCCCAAAGTGGTTGTTATAGTTATTTCCTACACCTATGATAAGACTCCTTCTTGTAGTGAGTCCGATGAAAAAAATCGTATGAAAAGGTGTACATCACGTCATGTTTGAGTCCAAAATGTAATGACTCGACGTGAATATCAACATTCTCCTGACTTCTTTTGAAATTCTCCATGCCTCTGGCTCCTAAGGCAAGAGTCGAAAACATGAACCATGGGAATCTCTAATTGATTCTGTCAGAGAAAAATTATGCTCTTGGAATTGAAAATATTCTAAATATATTGTTGATATGTAAACTTATTTCAGTTGGAATTTAAAAAGGGTAATGGGCCAGCGAAACAATATAGAGAAAGTCTAAACCTCCTCACGAACTGGTTTCCTAGTTCGCACCGTTCACAAACACTATAAATTTGTGTTCTAATACTATTCTCTTCAAAAAAAAAAATACATGTCATCATGGCTCCTATTGCAGAAAGAGTTATCAGAAACATAGACTACTATGCAGAAAAAGCTGATCAAGATTATCTTCATCGAAAATCAGTAAAAGGTATTCCTAATGCACACCACATGATCAATATTTACACTTCACATGAATTTATTTGCAAACTTATATTTGTGTTGCATAGGATTGATGATCTCTTAGAAAATCCTCATAAGAATTGTGAAGAGGAAGTAAGTTTCTTTAAATCTCTTTTCAAGGATTGGACAAGTCTCTCAGAGTCAGAATATGAGAATTGCAAGATCATTATTGAATAGCTCGTTGAGTGTCCAAACGAATTTCGAATTCGTAACGCATAGTTAACTCCTTATTAAAAAGCTTTTTGTCTTTTTCTTAGGGTTTGGGTAATCACTATGCTAGAAGTAGTCATATTTTTGATTTAAGCATGATTTGCTTGTGCTACTTCCATGATTTCTTTTTCATCAATTAATAGAGGTTATTAAATTAAAATCTTAATTGATGATTGCAATGCTTGATCTTAATTGATTATCTATTATGAATGTATTGCATAAATCATAAATTTTCTTTTTTAGCCATACCACCCTTTTTAGGGCAAAGAAATTTACGAAGAACTATCAAATTCATGCTTCTGACTCATATGGGTAGGGGGAGACGATTTTGATAAGGAGGAACCTCGTAGGATACAATATTGAACTCCGCTGGATTAAATGTTGTACCTTTAATTCTTAGTCTTACAACCACTAGGAAGGGGTAACCTTATGTTTTCTCTAAAGGTGATGGTTGACCGAAACTCTCTGAGAATTTGGAAGATTAAACTTTGAATTCCTATTTGACCGTAACTGGCTAGGGAAGAAAAACATAATTGCAATTTTACTTGTAAAATTGTGCTTCACCCAAGAATTTATTCCAAATCCTTGCTTGGGAAGGTCGTCGCGTTGTTCCTTATGGAATGACACAATATGTGGGAGAGTTCTTTTGAACTTGTGCTTCATGGTAATATCTTTTTGGGGTGTGCGGCTGTGGAAATTGCGAGAGAATTGCATATTTTTATCTTTCATTTCAGGTATGTTTACCTTTGTCTACATTGATTATTGTTATTATATGAGGATTCCTATTTTTCTTTTTCCCTTGTCCATTTTTGTGACAAAAAGGGGGAGAAATCTTGTAGTAAGGGGGAGTAAAATCTTTCTATCTAGTACGACAATTGTCTACGGCATTGTCATAGGGGGGGTAAAATCGATGTGCTTGTCATGTCAAAGCAAAAGTTAGTGTATTAAGTAAGGGTGAGAACATATCATATTGTGTAGTATCTTTAAGCATCGATGCAATATGCTTTATATACTACTCAATTGCATAACAAACTCATGTTGGACTATGTCCTTCTAAGAACCAAGATGTGTGGTATCTTTGAAGTTTGTTATCTCTACCTTGAATCTTCACTTGCAGGAACACTCTTATTTGAAGACGTTGAAGATTACAAGAAAATCAAGTACATTATGGTTAAGGCTAAAAGATTTTACTTTTTGAATCCATATGTAAGATTGGTTTTGTCACTAAAATTGACAAAGGGGGAGATTGTTAGAGCATTGCTCGGTTGAACCCACTGATGTTGCTATCTCAAGTCAGTTGTCAAGTTTAGATGACAAAAACACAATCCTTGATAAGTTTAGTCTACAACTCGGAGTAGGATAGTTTTAGGTAATCGAGACGAAGACCATTGAAGACGAAGACCGGAGCTTACTAATTGGTAAATCATAACATCCTCGCTAAAGGTTAGAAAGGTTTTTCCTTTCCATATTTCGTACTTACCATTCTATCACATCAATAGTCTATGATGTTGTTTATAAAGATCCGAAGGTATTCTAGGATTCTTCGCCTTTGCATTTGTCACAACCGTGATAATATGTATAGGTAGAGTAAGTTGAATTGTCTCATGAAATGACCTCAATGGTGAACGCGGTCATGAACGCGTACATATGTTGCACAAGGCATTCCTGAGAAAGAGCAAGTCTGTATGAACACATTCATGAACGCGTACAAGGTTTCTCCTGAACTCCAATTGATAGCTCAGTGAACGCATTCATGAACGCGTACACATAAGCCATGAAAACTTCCAACTTTCATATTATGGAGTTTTCGGTTCCGGAATGATTAGTTCTCGGACTTATCATTACTTAGCCCATGGAATTAAACTATTTAATCCACACAATGTTCAAACATGTTTTGGACCAGAAGTTGCAAACCTTCAATCAAGATTGAGTCTTCTTTAACTATTGGCCTAGTCCAAAGTTAGAAGAAGATTGAGGATGGTATTCAAGCTATGGACTTTTTAGATCCGGAACTTGCTTGAGCCCTACTCAAGGTTGCTTAACTTTTAAGCAAAGCCTCCTTTGGTGGTCACTATAAATAGAGGACCTTCTGCAAGATACAATTCCAATCTTCTACACATCTGTGTATCCTTGCATAAAGGTTGGTCGTCATCTCGAAGTTCTTTTGGACTACGACTATTGAAAGACTTCACTTGAGGATCGTGAAGCACAGGTCAGAAGTTAAATTCCTGATCCTGTATCTTGGGTCGATTGAATTCTTTCAATCTTATCATGACCAAGATTTGATAGAAACTTCGTAAGGTAGATCTTCTATCATAAGCCCTATAAGTTCCGTGATGCAAATTCACGAACTAGGTTTCATACTAATTTCGTCAAGCGTTAGGAGGTAAAATTGTTTAGGCTAGATCAATAAGCCCTATTTAGTAAAACAAATTTCCATTAACCTTGACTTTAAGTCTAAAGGAAATCACAATCGTATTCTTGTTTAATTACTTGGATACTTTTAGGCGTCCTGTTAGAGGCAGGGTAGCGCTAGTCTTCACAAAGGGAAGTGGAGCAACTCCTAGGCCTGTAAAGGACGTCATCTTGGGGAATCAAGTAGGTAGGTTTCTGCGGGAGCCAAGAGACGTAGGAGCACATTGGTAGCTGAATTGCTTGTAGGGTTAGTTCAGTCTCGATAAATTCCAGTCCGAAGTCTGAGAGTAGGCTAGCGTCTGTATTCCGTTAATACTGAGGGTGTTCACATCTGGACGAGGTCCCGGGGTTTTTCTGCTGGTTTGCAGTTTCCTCGTCAACAAAATTCTGGTGTCTTGCATTACTTTTTCCTTCCGCATTATATTGTCTATGATCTATATAATTGAAGTAATTGCAAGTTTGTTGATTCATAACCTTTGAGTGAATCCATCTTTCTTGAGATCTACGAGAACTACGTTATTGTTAGGGTTCGGTTCTCTGAACTATACTCAAGTTGTTGTTTGAATATTGATTTGTGAGATCGTTCAAACAACCATAATCAATTAGGTTCACGAATTCAAAAGATGGTGGTATATCTCGGTATCCCCTCCTTTTCAATAGATTTATTGGAAAAAAAATAGAAATTTTAAGAAAATATTGTAACGTATAACAACCCTTGTTTGTGCTTGAGAACTCCCAACTGTGGTGCAGCAGCTCTTCTTTTGTTGCGTAAGAAAGATCTCCCTCATGTTTAAGTTTCATGTCCCTTTTTATATCTCTTGTCGCTGCCAAAATCCCACTCCAACAGACCATATAACCCAAAAGAACCAGGACAAATTCACACCAAAAACCATTAAAAAGTTCCCGTCCAAACTTACCCAAAGAATGGGCCCATGTCAACAAAGTTTCTCAGCCCAGCGGCACTATTGACCTCTCAGTTCCACAGCAATATTCAAACCAAAACTATGCTTAAAAACCGATCTTCCTTCCATCAATTATCGAATCAAACACTAACCCCCTTTCAAGATTCAGTGAGTTAACATGATTCGTGTCTTAAACTCCTTCGTCCAACACCTTCACTTGATAGCATCAACTCGCCATTTCAGCATATATTCGCATAATCAGTTCAGTCATTTCTTCGAACAATTGAACTACATGTTCTCTGTTGTACATCGACGAGTTCAGTATGTACCCTTCTAAGCTCAACTCTTTCCCTGCACGTGATGCGTGTTGTTTTACACAACAATCTATCGAGATATTTCTCACTTATTAACATGTAATATATCGGGTGTAAGGATCGTTCCCACAGAGCGCGGTGTAACTGATAGGTTATTTAGATGAGCAAAACAATAACAAAAGTAAATACGAAGGGGGTTTTGGTTTGAAATCACGTAAAAAATATAAAAGTAAAGAATAAGAATATAGAGGAGAAGAAGATTAAGAAATCCTTCGTTGTTACCAAGCGTCAGACTCAATTGATATACCCGTTTACCATTCGTTAGAAACATATGTCAACAACCGTAGAATAGCAGGTTCGCTTAGCTATCCCCAAAACTCCTTGTATCACCGGATGACAGGTTCGCTTAGCCACCAGATTCTATCCATCCTGGCCGCCATGAAGATCGTTCTCAAGGTGTAACTCAGTTGAACGCATTAAGGTTTGTGAATTTAGGTTAATCCCATCAGTTAAACTCGGTTCGTTCGGTCCACTTACTGGTGTTATCTTCACACACAATTGCTCCATAGAATCCCTCTGCAAGGTCTCGCATTCTCTACTTGTGTGAGAATCAAGATACAATTACGGATACCCCAATTCGTTACTAGCAATAAAATGATCAATTGATTAATTTGGTTGCGCAGCCAAACCACCTAGAGATCAATCATAAACCTTCTATATAGTAAAAACAAGCCAAAATGATTCACAATTTAAAACTCAAATAAACTTGTAAATTAAATTAAGCTTCGCGCTTAGAACATTGAATTCATTCCTAATCAACAAGAGAATCTAGCCGCTCATTGAAAATTACAATGAGAAGAAAAGAATAAAGTTCCTCATAAGGGAGAGGAACAGATGAAAAAAGATATGTAAAATTGTCTCTAAGCTTCCCTATATATAGGCTTGAAGTGTATAGGAGCCCTTGCTTGAATCCCGTTTGAATTCGGTTTCCAAAACTCAATCAAATTCTAAAAATAAGAAAATTTGCGTCGGGTTGCCCCTTAAGGTAATAAACAATACACCCTGTAGCAGTTCCCGTTTTCAGTCTATTTTTTGAATCACAAAATTGGTCCAATCTATATATTTATCTATAAGACATCCAAAGTTAGATACTGTTTTAGAAGACCCAAATATGAAAGATACTTTTTTAATATTCTTTATGGGTATTTCACCCAACTGATCAAGTCCACATCAGATTTAATTTTGTCAACTTGACTAAATTACCCTATATTCACATAAGCTAAACTGACAGTAACAAGAGCTGAGTTCTGTCACTCTTACAACCTTTGATTGACTGTTAGAATCAAGAAAGCCTCTAAACAGTTCCATAAGCTAACTGACAGTAACAAGAGAGAGCTCTGCTACTCTTAAAACCTTTTATAAAGCTCTATACTTAACACCAAGCAGACATCTCAAAACTCCACAGCAGACATGCTATAAGTTTCAGCAGGAGTGTACAAAGACAAATAACAATTCTGGAATAAAACTGCATTATCTAAAGTTACAAAGGCCTGGAAGTGTTAACTCCATGTAACAAACTGACAACAAAATAGGATTTACACAACTTTGCTATTCACATAAACAACTCTAGTACCTGTCCATGAGTGCAAGAAAGCCTGGGAACATGACCATTGTCTTTTCCCATCTTACATAAAGCTCTAATCAGATCATCCATGACGGGTGACATCGCCTTATTTAAGGCTCCTTTTGTCAGCATCACACATGTGATCTTATAACTATCTCGGTGGCAATTACAGCTACCCATTCCGAATGGATATGGAACAATTATGTTGCCACATATATCTGTGCAACCGTCTTTAGCCATCTTAGTGATATTAACCGATATTGTTGCTGCCGATGATGCTAGTAATTTTCTCGCTGCTACATCTGCTTGAAGTGCATACACCACCATTAGTAATCCAAAGGAAAAGACCCCCAGATGTCGATTAACAGATAATAATGAAGGCATTTGATGAGCTAATAGTTAATATGATCTCAAATCTACAGTTTTATTAATATAATTGGTCAAACACTTGAACCAATCTATTCATGAGATTTCGATTTGGATATCGTTCTGAATACTATATATAACAATTTCACTTAAAGTATGAACTGGGGAAGAAGGACCAAAAAAAAAACATAGATACATTGACGTCCACATATGGAAAAGGACCCCAATATTTCAATGCAAAGACCTTACAATGTGCTTCCATAGCACATGATCATGAACAAGATCACTGCAGGACAACAATATTGTGGCCAATCACTAGGTTCAAATGCTCCATTATGGTTTCGATTAAATTAGTTAGTCTAACATATGGATCCCGATGTCTTTGGAAAGTACATGTATTCCACATTCAGTTCAAAGGAATAGCACCCGATACAATACTTATAATTTTAAGTGGAAACTTCACATAAATTAAGTGACTTATACGAATATGCAGTAACTAATATAATAGGTAAATGTAAGCAACACCACTTACTTGTTAATATCGGCCACCAATTATTGTACAAAGCACATGATTTTAAACATCGTATATGAGTACTAAGAAACTAAGGACGTGATCGAAATATTTTTTCCTAACTGCACAATGAATCTAAAAAGTAATGAGTTCCAAGGATGAGTAATACTTACGAGTATTTGCAGTACAATCACCAAAATCGCCTACATTGAAGTATGTATGTTTATGATTTTGCTAGAGACCTCATCTTAAACAAAACATATCAATCCTACTTGTACCAGGGTATAATTGGTGATGGCACTACACGTACCGGGGTATAATTGGTGATGGCACTACTGGTACCGGGTTATAACTGGTGACAATATTACTTGACCACCCCCAATATCATTTTCTTCTAGCTCTGTATGTTTAGATTTTCAATTTGACAACCACTTGTACCAGGGGTCAACTGGTACCGGGTTTACTTGTACTTCCTATAAAAACAAATCAATCAGTTTATACCACTTGTACCTAGGTTATAAGAAAACTTCTGCCACTTGTACTAGGGTACACATGCCAAAATTGTGACCCCAAAAACATACACACAAGAACATATTCAATCAAGCCAAAATTTCTACCAATTATATTGGGGTACAGATGGAAAAAACATACACATCAAACTAATGCCTTCAATTGTTCGAAACAGCTAGCAATAACTTATTATGACACCAACCAACACTAACTAATCTTGCAAAAGCTAGATACGAAGTAGTCCAAATAAGACTAATGGCATCAAATGCAACAAGCAATGTAAACAAATACCATCAAAGAAAAAGGGACGAACAAAATTTTAGAAAAATTGATAATAGAACTATAGATAATAGCACTAGTGGCACAATGAATCATCTCAATTTCCCCACATCTGATACATGGAATTAACCACAGGAATTAAGCAATCTAGCATGAAAAACTAGTAAACCACAAAATTCTGAGCCCATTATCTAGCAAAACAAGTAATCTAAGGTTTCATTTCACGACCACTTTATCCTCCTTTTCTGAGTACCACACTAAAAATCAAGACAACAAGAACTTCAATTCATCTGACCTTAAAATTCATAAAACCCCTAAAATTAATAGAACCCTAGAAATTCTAAATTACCAGACAACATAATTTTTTCAATTAGGATTTCATAATCACATACCTAACCGAAGAAGATGAAAATCCAACTAACTTATCATCAATTGGATTAACTTTGATCAACTAGGATTACGCCATTAAACCCTCTCTTCTAATTTTAATCAATCATGGTGTTAGTTTGTGGTGGCGCTGGAGATGGTGGAGTTGGTGCTGGTGGTGCTGGAGATGGTGAGTTGGTGCTGGTGGTGGAGACGGAGACGATGGAGGCAGGAATTTGTACGAAGAAACTAAAACAAAAAACCTGATTTTTTTTTAATGATAAAGTCGATAAGAGAAACTGTTTTTGAAACCCTAAGGGACAAGAACGTCTTTCCATCCTTTGTAATGATGACGTGTCTTTTTTGTCTTATAAAAAAATTTGATTGTTTAGCGGTCTTGTAAGACCTGGCCGCTCGCGGCCCGGTCCATATGAGCAAATTTCTGTTTTTGATTTTTCTTCTTTTACTCGACTGTTTTGCTCATAACTTTTTCGTCCGACCTAGGATTGACTTGATTCTTTCGGCGTTGACTTCGTATTTAAATTATATTCAAGATAGAGCCAATAAAATCCACATTTGAATGAGTACCACTCCATATTTGGCCTTCCGTCTCTTTTTGCTCTTTGGTCCTTTGTCTTTTTGGCACTTTTAGTTCCTTTTTGGATGATTCAACCTAATAAACGCTACACAATAGAAAACATGAGTGATGCAATGTATTTTACAAGAAATTTAACAAAGAAGCATAATCAATTGATGAAATTTAGTGTTTTATGCACCTATCAAATTCCCCCACACTTAGACTTTTCTTGTCCTCGAGAAAACTACAAATTACAATACAACAACTCCGTGTCGTAGAGTATGCGATTGCGCTGAGCATGCACAACACGCCTTTTGAACCCCTAGGTGTCCCTAGTGGGACGAGTGAAGTCTCGTGAGGGCTTACCATAGATATACCCCCAAAACCTTCACTCCAAATTATAGCTACTTGTGAACGATTAAGAATAAACACTAAACAAGCTAGTTAGTTGTCGTACACAAACTCTACGGCTATAAAAATCCTTTAGCCTTCATTATCCATGGTCATTTGTCTAGGGATGCAAAAACTCTACTAAGATAATTATCAAAACAACCGCTCGGAAATCTGTCAAGTTCAATCACTCAAGAAAATAGATAGAAAGTGTGCAAATGCTGGCTAAGTTAAAGGTATTTCCCAAAGTATAGTTATGAATCATACCACTACTTTCTATATGGGAGAATTCGCACTCAATTAATAAGTTTAATATTGATTTGTGACGTGTTTAACTCTGTCATCCCTCAATACTCACATCGAGTCATTACATTTTGGACTTTGTTTTTTGCAATGTGGTCATCCCAAGCTTCTAATAAGAGGTTTCCGATGTATCCTTGGGGTATGAAAGATAATTTATTCTACTCTGCATTGGAATATCACAATATAATATAATACAATCAAACAATAATTATTGTCTTTTCTTTCTTTATTATTATTATTCAATTTTGAGGCATATATATTCTCAACCAATCCCTAAATCCTAGATACGATATCAAGGTAATATAAGGGCCCTACCAAATCACATATGTAAACATATAAAATGCAAAATAAAAAAGAAAGTGATATGGTTATGACGATCCCGAGATATATTTGTACATCAAATTGTTCAATTGGTTACCATGTTATTTCTAACAACTGAGCTAGGCATTCAAATACGAACAAACCATTCACGGGCTCCCTAATTCCTATAGATAAGAGTTATTGTTTCCATCTACCTAGAGAGTTTAGTGTTAGTCCCTAATTGTTTACAAGTTTCAAAATTTTGGAGGATATTATTCAAATTACAAAAGCGACTACGGGGAAATCCTATATGCTTAACCACTCCCTCACACTTAAACTTTACATTGTCCTCAATGTAAAATTGACTCGTCCAATGTAGAAGTAAGATGAGAAATCCTAGAATGATATGCAAAAAATGAAAATAAAAGGATAGAAATACGTTACAAACTAATGGGTTGCCTCCCATGCGGCGCTTAGTTTATAGTCCTCAGTCCGACTTGGCAAGATTGATTCCCTGTACACCAACAATCTGAAAATTTGGGGGTCCATCCAGACAACTATCTGCAATTCTAATAACAACTTCACACAAATATTAGCATACGTTAGCACAAGTGAAATTGTTATTTTTTGAAAGTTTCCACCACACTTAGTCTTTTCTCCACTTGGAAGTGGATAGAGAACATAAAACAAGGGAACTTCTTCGGGTTCCTCCTGGTGAACCTGCACAATGTTAAAATCAAACACATCCAATGGTGGATACTTAGAGGCAAAATAATCCATAAGAATGTTAGAAGCACATATATCCAATCCTAGGTGAGGTCTTTTCTTAAAAATTGGGTTAACAACCCTATGAGAAACTACGCCAACCAAGGGAAAACGATCGTTAGAAATAGAATCATGCTAAGAATTAGACAAACCTTTAACAATCTCTTGTAATACGAGATCCTCATTATTTTGAAAAAACTTCAATGAATCATTTACCTTGTTTGTGTGGATATCCTCGATCATAGTCTTCAAAAACCATTCTTCGTTCGTTTCTGCCTTAACCAAAATCTCAGAATTAACCTCTTCATTATGGTCCATAAAAGAAAAAAAAAACTCTTCATTATGGTCCATAGAAAGCTCAATCAGTTATGTGGTATCTATCAGTTCAGTTTCATTCTCTTCATTATCAGAATCAGGCCACTCTTCAAGAAAAATTCTAAGATCTTCTCCTGAATACGTAAAACCATTTATAACAATGTTTTCATTATTCCAAGTCTCCACCTTTTGAATAGGCGAATGATCGTTCTTATGATCCGGAGTTGGAACAACTTCATCACTGTCACAAGAACTTTCTAAAGGTTGACCATCTTTAGAATCGTTATCAATCAAATATTCATTATTAGGCACAAGATTTGTTTCCATTACCTCCTTAAGTCGACCAATGCGATTTCGTAGGTTATCAATGCATCCTTTAAGTTCTTGAATTTCATTATCCGTTTTCTGATTGTGCTCTTCCATCTTTTCCATAATTTGTTGCATTCAACCTGTCAACCTCGAAGAGTCACTATTAGAAGCACAAGTATCCTCCCATCCTTGTGATTGCTCACTTACATACCCACCCGGAGGTTGATATGTATGAGAATAATCAAATTGGGCCATGGAATATCGTTTATAACCAAAGGGTTGGTCATGACTGTACTCCCCATACGGTTGGTAGTTATCATAGGATTGAGATTGAAAACCGTATTGATTATCATAACTGTATGTTGATTTTGTGCACCGTACATGTTATTTCGAAAAGGAAACATGACGTTTCACAAGGAAAACGAAAAAAAAAAAACTAAAACAAATAAAAAATCAATTGACGACTGCTCCCCGACAACTGGTATAGTGGTAAGTATTCCCACCAGTCACGCGGGTGACCCGGGTGAGACCCCCGGCAGCGGCGCCAAAATTTGATGCGTGTCGTTTTACACAACAAATTATCGAGATATTTCCAACTAATTAACTAGTAATATAGCGGTAGTAAGGATCGTTCCCATAGAGCGGTGTAATTGATATGTTATTTGGATGAGCAAAACAATAACAGAAGTAAATACGACAGGGGTTTTGGTTTGAAATCACGTAAAAAATATGAAAGTAAAGAATAAGATTATAGAGAAGATGATGATTAAGAAATCCTTCGCTGTTACCAAGCGTTAGACTCAATCAATATACCCGTTTACCTTTTGTTAGAAACATATGTCAACAACAGTAGAAAAACAGGTTCGATTAGCTATCCTCAAAACTCCTTTTGTCACCGGATGACAGGTTCGCTTAGCCACAAGATTCTACCCATCCGAGCCGCCATGAAGTTCTTTCTCAAGGTGTAACTCAGTTGAATGCATTAAGGTTTGTGAATTTAGGTTGATCCTAACAGTTAAACTCAGTTCGTTCGGTCCACTTACTGATGTTGTCTTCACACACAATTGCTCCACAGAATCCCTCTGCAAGGTCTCACGTTCTCTACTTGTGTAAGAATCAAGATACAATAAGGATACCCTAATTCGTTACTAGCAATTGAATGATCAATTGAGTAATTTGGTTGCGCAGCCAAACCACCTAGAGATCAATCATAAACCTTCTATATCGTAAAGACAAGCCACAATGACTCACAATCTAAAACTCAAATAAATTTGTAAATTAAATCAAGCTTCGCGCTTAGGACATTGAATTCATCCCTAATCAACAAAAGAATGGGTTAAGAGCTAAAATTCCCTTTATTATCATACATACTTATGAACATGCCATGTATTTCCACCAAACATTGAGATGCCCTTTTCCATCCAACTTTAACTTAAACTCAGTTAAGTAGTTGTTAATGGTGGTTTATGGCGAGGAGGTCATAGGAGTAATTTTGCATCAATTTCTAGCGTCCTGGAATAGCTCGAGACAAGGTATGAATTTATTTTATGATAGGGATAAGATATTTTGGTTGTCGTTAGCCATGCTTTGATATCTCACGACCTTAGCCTAGTAGCATGGTCTATATCCCTAGCCTATACGTAAAAATACCTACGCATGCGCATTAGCCTAGCTCATGCTCGAGCCAGACCCTAGGCAATTCACGCCACCAACACTTGGCCTGATTGCGGGTATCCACGGCCATGCCCTGGCCTAGCTTTGGACCCCCCGCCATTACCTTGGCCTATTCCTTGCGCTTGGACCCCCCGCCGTTACTTTGGCCTATTCCTTGCGCTTAACCCCGCCATTACCTTGGCCTATTCCTTGCGCTTATCCCCACGGCCACACCTTGGCCTAATCCTTGTCCTCACGGCCCCGCCAATGCCTAATCTTTATCCACGACAATTCCTTATCCTTGTGCTCACGCCCCCTTCCCTTGGAGGCCCACGGCCAATTCCTGCCTTAGCTTTGGATATCCACGCCTTTAGCTTGCCCTAGTTTTGGATATCCATGTCATTAGCTTGCCTTGGCACTTGGGTGCCCACGCCACCTCCTTGGCCTGATTAAGGGTACCCACACTATTGCTTTGGCCTAACTTTGGAGCTCCACGGCTATGCCTTGGCCAAATCTTGGAGGCCCAAAGTCGTGCCTTGGCCAAACATTGGAGGCCTTACGTTTTTCCCTTGCTTGTACTCGTGGGGTTCATGGCCTTCTTCTCCCTCACGACTATCTTTGCTCCCTTGGAGCTAGAGTTTATCTTTTCCTAGCCTCACCTCTATTTATGGGTCCCACTGATCCAAATCCTAGAGGATTATGGATTTTATTGAGTCCATAATACTCTAGTTTCCTAATCGAACTCGGAAATCTGGCAGCTCACGTATTTCTTCATTGCGTGATTTTTACAGCCCAATCCGTGAACAATTAGAGGGTGCTTCCTTCACGAAAGATTTTCCTATGTGAGTCCCCTATAACATACTAAAAATTCGGAATTTTATCTAATATAGGCTGGCCTGGGCGATTTTATGAATGGATAACATGCAAGCTGTTCAGAAATCCGAAAATAACATAAATGTTATGGCTTATCTTTCACGTCCTAGGCCTAACTTCTCAATAAGATTATTATGCCATGCAACATGGCTTATTATAATTATTGTGGCCTATCTTTAGGTCTTATATTGGCAATTCTTATGCATTCTTGATGATGGCTACGCTGTGATAGCATCATTCGTCTGTTTTTCCTGATTATGGACTTGCTTCTATAAATCAGTGCTATAATTCTTAATCATGGCTCATGGCCATGACTTATATTATGTTGGACATTCATATGTCTTCATTACTCAGAGAATTGGTGCATTACATGCCACAAGCCAATTTCTCATATTTATGACAAACCGAAAGTCGTACTTATTTGACTAGTGCCACAGAGAGTTGCTGAAATCCTCTCGGTCTAATTGGCGATTGCATAGCTCAATACTTATCTTATCTTATCAAGTCTAAATGGCGGTTGCTATCTCAACCCTTAGACTTATCTTATTGGTTTAAATGGCGATTGCCCGGCTCAATCCTTAGACCAAATCTTAAAGGGATATTCAAGCTTATCGCTTAAATCTCTATCTTATCGCAAAGTCCTGAGTTTACCAATAATTGGTACGCCTTGCACCTAGTCATCTTTGACTTAACAAATATTTAACGAATCTTACGAGAATCAAGTAAGTTACATGGGGGGATATTCTTTAGGGTTTTGGTTTGGCGGTCTACGGCACGTGTGATTGCAACGGCTCAATCACTTAACGAGAAAGAAAACTAAGTCGTGTGAACGTTGCTGAAAAGAGGGGATGAGAAAGTGGGCGGTTTATTCTTCCCTAATATTAGGCGCAAGACTTGCCCCACTTACTCCACACTCCCACTCTTCCACTTCTTCCACTTCTTACGAGATCAGTTGGAATTCTATTGCTATAAATAGGTCACTCGACCAGTTTGGAAAAACAATCTCAGACAAGTTCAGCAAGAACAAAGAGTTTAATTCAGTGCAAGTTCAATCAATCAATCGCATCGATAATTGATTAACTCTTCCCATTCAGCATTTAATATCTAGTGAGAACTGAATATCCAATCTTCTTTAGCAATTCAATCATCAACATCACAGAAAATCATAGCAATTCTCTGATCTCATCTTTCTCTGCTTCCCTCCCTAAACCAACCCTATATCCTCTTCTTGTAACTGAAGCAATACTCGAACGGCTATTTCTTGGTTTAGGCGAGTCTTGTTCGATCTTAACCTCTCGAATTTCATTACAATCTTTTATTACATCATTACACTTCACACTTTACCCCTCAAATTCTCTTTATTGTTTTACACCTAAAACAGTAGTCAAAGTGGCACACATGGGGTTTCCCATGTGTGGAAATAAAGTCATTGATACCCTTATTAGTTTACATGCAATGGATGAATGCCACATATATGAGCTAAATCGAGGGGCCAAGGGCCTTGGTGGGTCACCCGAAATGACCTGTTTGGTTGTAACATATAGATATAATCTGATACAAAAATAATAAGGATATTGAGATTCGAACCTCAAACCTCCTAGAGCTTTGTATAAATGGCAAACCATCTTAGAAATTTGGTTTTTTGATATAAGATGAAGCTATATAATACTTAAAGGGTCGTACCTGACCAGCAACTTTTACCGGGCATTTCAATCACGTGATAAACCATAGACCCGTTGATTTCAATCACAATTACACCATATTTTCATCTGATAAGAATGAGCTATGACTGACAACCATACCAATTTTCATGTGACTCGCGTATTTCACCATTTTCATCTGATAAAAACACATATTGTACTACATAACAAGAACTAAAAACAACCAATTTCAAGAAATTCGACAATGAGAAATTTCAAACAAACTGATGTCTCCGATTACATTATTAGTCTATTGCAAATGAATGAATAATTTAGATTAAATGAATGAAAAAATGACCCTTTATGTCTGTCATGACATTATTAGTCTATGAAAAAGGATAATGGATAAACTAAAAGAAAAAAGTTGTTTATCGAAGATTGAATAACAATTAATCCATGTGGCATTGAACCTTAAAAATACTTGGAATTAGGCTTTCTTTGCCTTTTTGAAGGGGGTTCAGTAATGTTGGTTGCCTGAGAGGAGTTGTTGACGGTGTTGACAGAAATGGATGCAGAAGAGGTAAGAGGTTGCGATACCTTTATTTTGGCACCTGTAGCAGCTGCAGTAGAAGAGGGTTGTGTACCATGATAGTCTTTTTTGGATCCCCCAGAAGAACAAGATGTGCAGTATCATGGGATTTCTTTTGGGTCTTTGATGGTGCTTTAGCTTTGGATGTAGATGGAGCAAGAGGAGGCTTTATAAAATACATATCAGGAAACTTGTCTATGCTGTTAATAACAGTAACACATAAATTCCTATCTATATCACCCATCATGAGAGAATTAAATAAATAAAAAAAAATGCTTAACTTAACCCCCCAGATATACCTAATGAAACTAAGCCATCACAAGAACCCAGAAAATGAGATTTTGTACATGGCTTGTTTTCAAATGGGTAATCCAGTAGGACAACTACATTGCATTCACATTCACAATCAAATTGATAATGAAAATGACGGTGTTGGTGACAACAATGAAGCATAAAGCTTAATAATGTCAACATACACAATCAAGTTCAGCTTACTCAGCACATTAACAAGAAATAAAACTTTCACACATACATCCTTTAAAAATCCAGACATTTTTCTTAACTAAGCATACATAAGCATCAAACTAGAAATTGCATTACATTTCTCAGTCATTTAAAGAGAGTGAAAGAAACCCAAAAAAGAAAGAAAGAAGTCCATGTTACACTGTGAAAAGTTTTTTTTTTTTTTCTTTCTTTACTTCCAATCCAACATAATCAGAAGAATCAAACAACAAACGATTTCAGGCTATTTCAAACACGAAAAGCAAGGCACTAAGTTTTTCACTGTGATGTATAAACTTCAGTGTCAAAGATTAGGTAAAGATTTGAAAACTCAAAAATCTTGTTGAAAATCAAGGCTACCTTTCTTTCTTGCTATTCAATCTTCGATAAACAACTTTTTTCTTTTAGTTTATTCATATCTTTTTCATAGACTAATAATGTCATGACAGACAAAAAGGGTCATATTTTCATTAATTTAATTTAAATTATTCATTAATTTGCAATAAACTAGTAATGTAATCAGAGACATCAGTTTGTTTGAAATTTCCCATTGTTGGATTTCTTGAAATTAGGTGTTTTTAGTTTTTGTTATGTAGTACAATATGTGTTTCTATCAGATGAAAATGGTGAAATACGCGAGCCAGGTGAAAATTGGTATGGCTGTCAGTCATAGCTCATTCTTATCAGGTGAAAATATGGTGTAACTATGATTGAAATCAATGGGTCTAGGGTTTATCACGTGATTGAAATGCCCAGTTAAAGTTGTTGGTCAGGTACAACCCTTTAAGAATTATATAGCTTCATCTTATATCAAAAAACCAAATTGCTAAGATGGTTTGCCAATTATACAAAGCCACCAGGAAGTCTGAGGTTCGAATATCAATATCCTTATTATTTTTGTATCAGATTATATCTGACTGTTACAACCAAACAGAATGGCATACCCACGAAACAAACACGCTATTAAGGTAGAGGGAGGATCCATGAACATGCTTAGATAGACACAATCTTACAATTTCGGCACTATTATTCTTATTAAACTCAAAAGACAATGAATTTGAAGCTAATATTTTGATAATACGTTCCTCTTATAAGGCTCTACAATCCTACAAAAAATGAGCACAAACCGAGATACTGAACCTCATCATCTACCAATCTTAATTTCAGCCGTTAATTTTCAACGGTTGATTTTCAAAGTGGTAGATGGTGGTGTTATACATTTCGGTTGTGCTCATTTTTGGTAGGATTGTGGAACCTTACAAGAGGAACACATGACTAAAATATTAACTTCAAATTCATCGTCTTTTGAGTTTTATAAGAAAAATGGTGTCAAAATTGTAAGATAGTGTCTATCTAAGCATGTTCATGGATCCTTCCTCATTAAGGTAATAAACAGGACATCCTGTAGTAGTAGTTCTCGTTTTCAGTCTATTTTCTGATTTTCCTTCTTTTACTCGACTGTTTTGCTCATAACTTATTCGTCCGACCTCTGATTGACTTGATTCTTTCGCCATTGACTTTGTATTTCAATTATCTTCAAGATAGAGCCAAGGAAATCCGCATTTGAATGAGTAGCACTCCGTCTTTGGCCTTCCTTGTCTTTTTTCTCTTTGGTCCTTGTCTTTTTGGCACTTTTAGCTCCTTTTCGGATGATTCAACCTAATAAATGCTACACAATAGAAAACAAGAGTAATGCAATGAATTTTAAAAGAAAAATACAAAGAAAGCATAATCAATTGATGATATTAAGGTGTTCTATGCACCTATCAGCACATAGTTGACCATTCTCTTACAATACACAACAACCTCTAAACTCATATCCAATCTAATTAAAAACCCACGAATCAAACAGCCGCAACGAACAATATTCTTATCTTGTTATATAAACCCACGTCTGTGTCTTTGTTTGTCTTCGCAGCCCATCTTTAAATTTCTCTTAACCGAGCCATTGAGACATGGCTTTTGCCTGCAAGGAAATGGTGCAGTAGAGAGGAAGGATTAACTCGTGAAATGAATCCCAAAACTAAGCCAAAATTGTAACCCATTTTGCAATTTCTCCTTCTGTTTGAATACCAGTGAACCCCTCCTTAACTTTGACAGACGGATCTTTGAACCGTAGCTTGATTAGCACCTCAAAAGCCAGCTTTAATCGGTGGCTATGGCTGCAGCAAAGAGTTCAGAAGAATTGAATTGAAACTGAACCAAACCGCGCGCCTGTATTTGTTTAAATACATAACAAAATATTATGAAGCTAGCCCCTACAGTTCTCAACTGAACATGAGTCATGTCTCTCGTAAATCCGTTTAAAACCTTTAATTGTGCAGCTGCTTCCGCCATTTCCTTAAATTCCTTAATACAAAATGGCTGCTCCCAGTAATCCTTTAGAACTCAGTTGTGCCTGCCTCCAGCACTTCCAGTTTGCGACACATTTGAGCCTTACATCCTTCTTGCATTCGTGTCCATCAACTTTCATTGGTTTCAATTGATAAACTGAGTTGTTTTTTGCTTCATTTGTATAACATGACGTCAAAGTACCTGCAAAATAGAAAACGAGGTAATATAAAGAATTGGCGAGGCTTTAGCGGACATAAGTGTATAAATTAGGTACTATCGAATAGGTGTTTTGAGCAACTATCAGGATGTCATAACTTCAACAACAATACCGCAAGCGATACCGTGGAGTTATCTATTAAGAAACATTGATAACAAGTGATCAAGTCATAACGTAAAGATCAAGAATTAAGTTATGTTTTTGTCTTTTGTAGCACAAGTGTAAAATATAATGGAATCGTGTTATTTAGATTCACTAACCTCTTGAATGCAAAGCTGGATATCTTCGTTTGCTCCCCGATCTTCTTCGACTCTTTATGTAGTGATTCCAAATCCTACCAAAATCTTCCACAAAGCCAACTTAATGAAGTTTTTACCTAACGTGTGTTTCAAGCGGTCGAGTTTTGATCACTAAATTTGACAACTAAACTTGACATCCCAACACTTAGTGAGGTTGACCGAGCGATGCTCCAACAATCTCCCCCTTGTCAATTTTAGCGACAAAAACTCTTTACATAGAATAACGAGAAAATGCAAACTTAAGTTCTAACCTTCGAGTTCTTCTACTTAGCTTTACAACACCGCGCGTCAACAGTATCTGCAAAATATGTCAGTCTGCGGCAAATATGTACTATTGAAAAAACAAATGATAACCAATACACTTACTCCCCCTGAATGTAAGTTTCAGATGTCTATCAAGTCCGACGTATTGTTATCAAACGTAACAACACGAAAGTCTACAGTGCTAATAACATCTAGTGTTACTCCCCCTTAGTTAATGCTTTCATTCATTTTCAATATATGCACATACATTTTTTTCCCATATGACACTGCTTATTGTCAAAGACCAAGCATTGAACGAGTCAAGCTATCAATATTTCTAATCACCACTATTAATGTTTAAATTGTGATATTCGTATCCATTTAAATACTACACGTTCAAATACCCAATCGAGTATCTTCTGGTGTTTGATATGAATTCTCGGATATTATTAATGTGATCATCTACACTGGAATCGAGAATTCATGTGGTACAACATTGCTATTACTCAGAGAATTATACATTGTACTTCCATGGTATATCTTTTATTGTTTTATTCGAAATATCCCGTACTTTTGTCTTGTACATGGTTCACTTAAGCTTAAAACTCGAGACTTATTCTACTTTCAGAATCCGTTGTTTTAACGTAACCGTCATGGAATGGATCCTACTTCCACCTAAGACATATACTTGGCTGGTTTAGGTAATACTTAGGAAGTTAGTGTTGACATTATCAAAGTTGATGTCGACATTATGATTTTCGAATTTAGGACCAGAATTCAAAATGAACTCTATCCCAGGGATTATATTTGGTAAGCACCATATTTCAAATTAATGAACTATCCAAATATATCTCAAGAGTATTATTTGCTTTGAATGCTTTTAACTAATATATCATTTATTGGAATATCTTTTATTAAATGTATAGAGCTAAAGTATTAGATACCATTAATATGGTTAAGCTAAATGAGAAATTTAGAAATTAAACACATGTGCTTTAAGAATATTTCGAAATTACTTTGTCTCATTTCAAAGCTAAGTCTTGATCATATAAATAGGGGATTGTATCTCTCCTTTAGGTTTTGTACCTCTACCAAGATTAATTCTTCGGAACAGATAAACTTGTGATACCGCTATTTTTCTGTTTCGTAGAACTTCGTTCTTCATCTAGAATAGTGTGAAAGTCTTCTCTAGGGATCGAGAAGTCTAGAAGTACCTTTCAATGGAAACTAGTTTATGTTTATTAGTTTTCTTTGTATTGTCCTTGTGTTCTGTTTTATCACGTCTATCATAGCCTTACGATCTTGTTTATTCTAAGGTCGTTCTCTTCTGATATAAGGACACTCAAGATCGCAGTGATAAAAACATTTATTTATTTATTGACCTGGATTTGTAAGCAATCCACTCTCGGTTTGTGTGTCCAACTGGTAGATATTAAGTGGACTCAAGATCGTTATGTTGGATTGTGTATTTTGCAGGTACTTTGTTCAACAAGATCATTATTGTACACATCCAAAATTGTTTGATTTCACTGGGACGACAAGTTTGTTTTTGATTAATATCAAGAGTTTGGTTTCTAAAATTTTGTTTGATATCTCAAAGGGTTTATCACCAAATAAACTTAATATCCTTTATCTTGGTATAAAAGATCTTTGGTAAAATATCATAAGTCTACAAGGATATCATATAGTGGTTTGACCATCCACTATATTGGTTGTTGTCCGTAAAGGTTGTGATTGGAGGTCAGGTAGTGACAGTCACGAAGGACTGTGGAGAAACTCTTAAGAAAGATAGTAAATGACGTATATTTCTTATGGGAGTACATGTGCGTGATCACCTTGCGGTGGTTGGAGTCATATGAATACTGCAGGGAAGCTTTGTGACTAATAGTCGTATTAAGATCATATTGTTTTAACCAACTAGTCCGAAGTTTGAGAGTAGGTGTGTTGGCGGTTTAGTTCTTAAGAGTATTCAAAATTGGATTAGGTCCCGGGTTTTTCTACGAGTTTGTAGTTTCCTCGTTAACAAATTTTTTGTGTGTACTTTACTTTATTTCCGCATTATATTTGACTTGTCATTTATAATTAAAGTATCGTACTTATATGTTGACAAACCCTTTTAGTGTCTTGTATTGATTCCCATTGTGTGTTAATCAATCTCTGATGAAAGAGACCTTGCTTTTGAGTTCTTGGAATACAGGAACCATTCAAGGTTGATCTTATAGGTTCAACAAAAAGATTGGGGGTGTACTCGGTACCCTCGTATTTTCAAACATGCTTAGTGGATTCAATGTTAATGCACATTTCAATGTATCTCATCTGCAGTTTGCAGATGATAAACTAATATTTTTAGATACCAAAGAAGAAGTGGCAGAGAATCTAGCGATGATACTGGATGCAGGTTTATGAAGCTATAAAAGTCTTGAGAGTTGATTTGGAGAGAAACACTGTTATTATCATAAGTGCATATCACACGATAGTTGACATTGCAAGAATTATGCATTGCAAGATAGAGAAACTCCCCTGAACTAACTTGTCATGCCTTTAGGGAAAACAATTAGACAATTGAGTGTGTGGGTTCCAACACTCAACAAGTTTCAAAAAAAAAAAAATTGCAAAATGAAAAAGAAGGTTCTTGTTAAGGGCTCAAAAACTAGTACTGCAATGCTCACATAAGTTTACCAGTCTATTTCATGTCACTCATGAGGATTTCAACTGAGGTTGAGAAGAAGATGGTGGAGATAATGAGAGAGTTCTTATGGGGATCTAGCTTATACAAAAAGAAAATTTGTTGGATTGCATGTGACAAGATCTGTAGGCCTAAGAAGATTGGGGGACTTGGTTAAGAAGTCTTAGAAACACAAACAAAGCCCTACTAGGCAAATAGAGATGGAGATATGATGAGGAGAAACAAGCCTTATGGAGGAGAATTATTCAGGAAAAAATAGATACTCCAGAGCAGGACTCAGGACTTATCTCCATGTGATCCCAACTTACCACTTGATAAAGGATTGTGGAAGGGAATTCAGCTGAAGACTTAATAGTTGCTGACTCATCAACTATTGCAGTAGGGAATGAAAGCAATATCAAGTTCTGGTTGGATACATGAAAGGGTATGACTCCACTAAGTAAAGCATGTAAAAGAAAAGAAAGCCAAACTAGCTGAACTCATAAATCAAGATGAGGGATAACCCTTCAGCCGGAGTTTATGCACAGTTCTCCAACTTATTGGCTTTTCTAGTCTCTCCTCCAACACTCTCGAATGAAACATATGATATGTCATTTGCCACTGATTCAAACTACACCACAAAGGAGGGATATCTAAGTCTCACGAAGCAAATACATCCAGCTTCTTTGGACTATGAATGGAAAAAATATATTCACCCTAAGACTATGTATGAAAAAAAATATGGTTGGCAGTGCGGAATGCAATTCCTACCACTGAAAACTTACTAAAGGGGGTTGTGACATTGCACACTCAAGATGCAGCTTACGCAACTCAGTTGACGAGAATATGGATCATCTACTGATTCATAGTCAGTTCACTAAGGATATTTTGGACTATATTGCACAAAGAATGAACTCAGCGTGGACTCATAAATCAACTTTGAAGCTACAATTTGTTGAGTGACAATATAAACAATTGAGGAAGCTTAACTGGAAAGTTTTGGCTATATTGCCATTTGCGATTGTTTGTCCATTTGGACTGAAATTAATCGACGAGTAATGGGGAAAAAGAGAGGGAGACAAGAATGAAATAATCATTGAGATAAAAAAGAAGAATTTACCAATGAAATTCTCTCTCGAATTAGTTTAGATCATACACATTTAGAGATTTGGTTGTAGATTGGGAAGCTGTTATGGATCCCAACTAACTGTTAAGATTGTGGGCTTGATGCAATAGGCTTCAAGTTGTGTATTTTACTTCTTTTTTTTCTTAATCAATAAAGTGTGCCCCTTTCTATTAAAAAAAAAAAAATACAAAAAAACATTACGAATTGAATCTTCTAATCAAACTAGTTTTTGTTTTCTAATCTTGATTGGTGTCTCTTTTTAATCTTCTAATCAAACTAGTTTTTGCATTCTATTCATCGAAATAGTCGATTAACGTCTTTTGTTACAATGTTGTAGATTGATAGTTTTTCTCAAATTAAAAAAAAATAAATCTAGATTAACTGTGGAAACTTTTTGTATTAATTTTTTCCGTTATAATTTAAACTTGAAAGTCGTCTGGTTATTGTGTCAATTAAACCATTAATCGTATGAAATCCAAGTTGTCGCCAATAAAACACGGTCGAACCCTATGTAGTCGATCTCGGTCGTCTCGGCCGAGATCTCGCCGGTTTTACCGGTTTCGGCGTTGGAGCGATACGAAATGGGCGATAAAAGAGAGACGATATTTTCACCGAAGTATCGGTTATCTCGGCCGATACGAGACAAAAAAATTTGGCCGAGATGGGGCAAAATCAGTAAAAATCCACATTAATATTTCTCTTTCGTTTTCTACTTCTTCCCTTTTCTTCTCTTCGATAAAATCTGTTTCGAATCTGTTTGATTAAATCTTTGATTAATCAATAGAATCTGTTTTCTCTTTGATTAATTCTTTGTTTACAACTTGCATCAATAGATTTTCGATTCTTACCAATTTCTAAAAATCGGATCTCATCAAATACAAATAAATAAAAATACAAAAACAAATCTAAAAATCAGAGAATGAAAAGAATTAGGTTTTAGAAAGGAAAGATGGATCTACTGTATATGATACTGCTACTGGTTGTTGGATTTGTTTCATGATTTTGTATGTGGTCAGTCGGATAAGGAAGATAAAATTATTGTTAGGCAGAGAGGTGGCGGGTGAGGGAGAAGACAGAGTGCATTAAAGTGTAAACTTTGGTTAGGATATATATTAGCAATCCGTTGGCATCTAAAACTAGTAGTAGACAAA
>JAJJMA010336622.1:0-11217 GCA_023529015.1 Papaver nudicaule
CAATTTCATCGTCAAAAGCCGTTTTCGTCATAACTAGGTTTCATATAAACTAGTTCTTTCATCAAGATTAATCGACCTTGGTTCCTGATGCTATTAGGTCTGAGCATGTTCAATATTACTACCTTGTTAGTAGCCTCACCAGTGTGGGTGTAATGGTTTTAGTGTGAGTGTGTGAGGTGCGTGTGTTGTTGATCTCATGCTTGTCACATGTGTGACAGCCTGTATGTGAGCGTGTACAGCACATGTGTGCCAGTCTGTCTTATCCACCGTCTGCTACAGTAAAGAGTTCTATATAAACTCTATGTAACTCTACTGTAAACATAATCTTCTTCTTTTATATCAATTCATATTTTGAATTCCAAATCGTGTCTTGCAACCATGTAGACATCAGGTCTATTATAAAGTACTTGCTTCCGGTGTTGAAAGTCCGAAAACTAATTCAAAACTTTTATTCTTTTCCATGGAGATGAGATATTGCTCGGAACTCGAAATGCATTTTTCACTTCAGAGAGAATACAAAATAAATAAGGTAAAATCAAGGGAAGGAGAATATCGGTGTACGAGAACAACCCTCACATCTAACTCATACATACAATAATTTAAACATGATTCATGGTACGATGACCTCAAGAACAATACCGAAGACATATGAAAGACATTAATCAAAGGACTAAATGTATAAGGATTTGTATTTATTTCAGTGTTGCAACTACATGGATTATGATCCTAAGGAGCTAGAGGAGATACAAACTTAATCCCTCTCTTGTCGCTTAGGTTACACCCAAAAGATTCCAACCCCTACAATGTTTTCCAAGCTCGCCTTATATAGGCCGAACTTGGGTGGTTTACAGCTAATAAGACAAGGGACTCAATCGTGGTGGTGTCAGTCCTTCTCGAGTAAGGCGGTTCCTTCGGCGGCACTCCGAAGATGGTTCTGAGGCTTCGGTCCTTTAGGGCGGAGCCCGAATCTCATTCTTCTGATTCGTCTCTCGGTGTCCTCGGTCTCACCCTTCTTCGGTTTGGTCCCGAGGCTTCACCAATACTTCTTCTGGAGCGATCATGCTTCTTAGATCTCTGACACGTGTCCCGAGGGGTTTTACCCTCCACAGTTTGCCTCTTTCCTTTCCTTGTATCGAAGATGCGAGGAGAGGAAATTCCCCTTTTAGCCACCTCTTCCTTACCAAGTATCCCCACTACTTGCCAGGTGCGAGTTTTTCGACACGTTCTTCCTTTACTCGAGGATTTCACGGCTTTTTACCTTCTGACTGGTAACGCCGGTTCCTCTTTCACTATTTAAGTTTTGGTTCTCCCTCTAAAAATACCTTAATCCCTTCGTATCCATCTTCCTTAGCGCCGGCGTTTTCCTTCCGTGAGACCCTCAATTTGTAACTTTGTGTCAGGCGTTCTACCCGTGTTTTCCTTCATGACCCATTGTTTTACTCCTCTTACTGTTTCATAAAGTTGATTTCTTTTGAACTTTCCCCATCTTCCTGTCCTTTGATCCAAATTGCCTCTGCAACTTCCGGTCGCCGGCGGTATCACTTTTTCTCTTCTGTCTTCTCTTCCTATGTCATCCTATTCTAAGGTTGATGCCCTCATTCTAAAGATGAAAGGTATGGACTTCAAAGAAGAGGGCTTTCAGATTGCAGCCATTAGCTCTTCTAGATTGACTCCAGAGCTGGTCGAGGAGTATCGATGTGGTGAGAACAGACTCTTGGTGACATTCCATCAAATGTATGGAGGGCTACTTCCTCCTCTTTACAGGCCTTCAAATCCCTTGTTTCTTCGCATTCTCTGCTCTTTCTCTAAGCCTCGAGGGGTGATGCAGCTTACTTGCAGTTCCATTTATCTCATCAACCAGTGGGTTCTTCGCTCCGAAAGTAATTTCCCTGCCGGATCTACAGCGAAGTTTTATTTTACTGCTGAAAATTTCTTTAAGCACTACGAGCCCTTTTTGACCCTAGGCAACGAGTTTGCTCCTTGGGGGGTCAGCTTTCGGTCCGTGGAAGGTAGCGAAAATATTATCCCTGGGTCCTTGGATTATTCTATGGACGAAGACTGGTACTCGGAACCTGTACTCCTTAAAGGTCCCGTACTCCGAGGTTGGAAGGACTCTGGCCGGTTCTTCCCTCGGACCGAGTTTGATGCAGGGCATGAGTTTCAGAATCATCATCTATTCTCTATTCATTTTTTTGACGAGGATAAAGGGTTAATCCGCTCGTCTTCAGGGAAGGGTAAAGGTGTTTTCGTGGAGCCTTCGGGCAGCTTAAAGCGTTCCCGAACAGATGAGGAGACTATGCAGCAGGTAACAAATACTTTCTTACATTCTTTCCTGAAGCATTCATACTTGCCTCTATTTGTTTCCTGAGAAAGACGGGTCATTATCTGCAGGGAGAATCTTTAGGTGCCCTTAACCTCAGCCACGATCTAATGGATTTTGAATATGGGGGAAATTCGGATGTTCCGCAGCCGTTGAAAAATTCTGTTTTTCAAAGGATTCTTAAGGGAGTTCAGCCCAGACGTCGTCGAGCTACTACGAGACCCCTGAAGGAATCTACGAATGCTGGTAAGAAGGTATCAGCACCGAAGGCCACTGAAACGGTTATCAAAGAAGTGGATGCCGTGAGTTCTTCCGATACTCTGCCTCTTACCACCGTCGGTGCCTCTGCCTCAGTTATAGTAGGTCATACAGCTGCTGACACCGGCGCTGCTTCGGACGTTGTTGTTACGAACTCTGCTGTGCCGAGTGCTACCATCGGTGCCTCAGCGATGGTAATTTCCACAAGTGCTATTGCCGAACCTTCTGTTCCTTTATCAAAAAGAATTGTTACTCCAGTGGACCTTCTTGTTCCCCGAAGGGATGGTTCATTTGTTGAGATGGATTCTTCCAAAGAACTTGTTATCAGCTTTCCGCAAAGTTCGAAGTTTTCGGCTGCTCCGAGTTACGCTAGTAAATATAGGCAATCATATACTGCGGAGAGGTTTAAGGAAGTCCTTTTTGAAAACCATAACCCCAGTGATTTTACTGTTGAAGTTTCAACTCGCTTTGAAGCCTATGCCACGAATCCCTTGGGGCGTCCTTTGGATCCTGATTTCTGCAGGAAGTTAGGTGATATCTTTGGAGGCGACTGTCCCAGGGCCGAGTATGATCTTCGCCATCCACCCTTGTCTTATGAGGAGAGCCTGGCTATTCTTCAAGCGGTGAGTTGTGTTTTCATGCTTTACTGCCCGTATGTCGATGTTCCCGAGGCTTTGTGTTAACTTCTTATTTACAATCTTTTTTTTATTTTTTTGTCAGGGTGACTATCATGCCTCTGGTCTTTTGGCTCATAACTTTGATCAAGCTGGCGAGGCTGATTATCATGAACGAGAATTTTACCGTATGCAAGAGGAACTGGCTCAAGAGAAAGTTCGCAGTGCTGTTGCGAAAAAGCATTCAATATGTAAGTCTTCTTATTCTTTGGTCATTTATGTAGATATCTGTTTTTGCAGCGTTGTGCTAAAAACTGATTTACTGCCTTCTTCTAAAAAGGCGAGCTGGAAGAGAGTGAGAGAAAACTTCAAGAGTCCAGATTGGCTATTGACCGACTTCGGGAGGGTCGACAAGCTTCTCATGTTGCCTTGAGAGGAACAAAGCTTCAGAAGATGTGAATTATTATAGAACGAAAAGACAGGAAGCCGAAGGTCTTTTTGTTAAAGAGAGAAAAAGAGGGGACCAAGCCGAGCGCCTTCTCGAGGAAGCTAAAAATAAGAATGCAGCTCTGGCCCGAGAGAATCATTTTTTCCAACTGGATGTGGATCGTCTGTCACGAGAGCGAGATGAAGCTCGCTCGGAGAGGTAGATCAGTGCCTCTGCGAGGGTTTTTATTGAAAGGTTAGAGGAGAATATCAAAAATTTGAAGGTTCAGCTGGCTACGCAAAAGAATGTCAACAATGATTTGGTTACGAAAAATGGTCTTCTGAGAGGAGTTATAGTGATATATGTTTCGAACTTGCTTTAGCTAATAAGTCGAAAGACTATTCTGCTCGTCTCATTGATGAGTACCGAATAGAGCTAGCTAAAAGTGGGGCCATTACTTCCGAAGATGTTAGGAAGAATGCCTCTGTGCCTCGTTTCACTAATCAGCACGAGGTTTCTGAATATATGATATTTAAAGAGAGTAGGGAGCTAACCCAGCTGTAGGGAGCTAACCCAGCTTTTCTTGTTTTCTGCTTCTTTCGTATCCCAGAGTGAGTTTTGTCGTCCTATCATTCTTATGTTTTTTGTTTTTATTTTTCCTAGGTATCGAAGCCAACTTGAAGAAGCAAGTTGCTGATGCCGTGGCGGCAAGGGATGATGCCTCAAATCAGTTGGTGAATGAGTCCGAACGGAAGTTGGATGCTGAAGACAAGGTTAAACAACTGACCCGAGAACTATCCGAAGAACGTCAGCGTCGTTCTGCCGATACGAACAGATTTTCTCAAGAACTTGAGCTTGAGCGCAAGCGTCGCTCAGAAGAGGTGGCGAATTGCGCTGAGCAGCTGTCCAAGGAACGAGAATTTCGTCTTGAATGTCAGGTGAGTGTGAGGAGCATGGTGACTGGTTTTGCCCTTGTGCATCATGAGCTAAGACATGGTCAAGCTGTCGAAGAACTTCTTTCCCGATCTGCTCTAACTACTGCCTTCGCTACCAGTATGGCCTGTCGAAAGCATGGCCGTTCTCTTTTTAGGACCATTGGCATTGAGCCTCCTACTTATGGCCCTATTGGTGCGCGAGACTCGGATGCCATTCTTCCTGGTGATAAGTACTTACTCCCTCAGGAGGTATATGTAGCCTTAGCTAGGAATGAGCTTCGTAGGAGAGGCTTGCTAGAAAAGGTTTTGAATGGTCCGGGTGATGATGATGATGATGATGATGATGATAATGATGATTCCAAAGGCGGAAACTCAGGGAGTCCTGGCGGTGATGTCGAGGGTGTCGATCATGGTCCGAGTGGATCCGAGCATGGTCCCGAGGAGGATCCTGGAGATGGTACTGCTGGTTCAAAAAATGATCTTATGCATGGTGCTGGGGGGAATACTGTCAGTACAGCGGATAATGTTTCCCAAGGTCATGAAGGTTCCACTAAGGAATGTGCTGACCGAATTCCAGGTACTGTCTTTGATAAGGAGAGTCATTACTTATTTCAAGAGTCCGCTTTGGAATATAGCGAAAGGGAGAGCGAGGAAGAAATTGAGGAAGGAGCTAATGTGTGCACATGAAGAGCCGGCCAGGTACTTTTTTTTGATAAAGAGAACCATTATTTGTTTCAAGAACCTGCTCGGGAATACAGTGATGAAGAAATTGAGGAGAAAGCTGTGACTGCTATGGAAATTACCCCTTCGAGGTCAGACCAATCTCAACTTCGGACACAAGATGGTAATATCCGAGTTGACAAGGGTCTTATGAAGGAAATGGAGATTTTTGATGCTGCCTCCCTTTGTGCCTAACGAAGGCTTTCCCAATGTTTTAGCTAGTAATTTTCGGCTGCGCCCCAATCATTTGTTTATGCCCATACTTTTTGTTGTCGCTTTCCTTGTTCTGCACTGATTATATATATATATATGAAGGATTTATTTGTATATTTTTCTATTTAATGCCCCTCCTCAAGGCTGCTTTTTATTAGGAGGAGGTCCCTTGGCTGCATAACTCACTTGTCATTTTCCGTTAAATGCAAGCTAATTAGCTACCTCGGGGTTCCATCTTCCTCTATAGGTAGATGTTAATCCCATTTATCGTCCCCTCGACCCCTGAGGACGTGAGGTCCTCGTGGTCGTTTGGTAGTGGGCACGAATGTACCATCGGCTTATGTAGCCTTGACTCAAGGCGCCCACCGCAAGCGGGGTGTCTTGTGGGTAGAGGACTGTGCCATATAGATCGTAAGGCCCTTACGATTTATATGGTCATCAGCTTTGTGCCTGCAATTCGAGGTCTTTTTGTTTTTTGGCGTTTTTTGCCTCGGCATTACAAACTTTTTTTATTGTTTGGCATTTTTTGCCTTTGGCGTTACAACCTTTTTATTGTTTGGCGTTTTTTGCCTTTGGCGTTACAGCCTTTTTATTTTGCGACAAGGCACTAGGGGAGATGGTGTCATGGCCAGTTTGTTCGTGGCGTTAAAGCCTTTGCCGGTATGCCTAGCCAGGTGGGATTTTTTACCCGCCCTGGCAGGATCTGGAGTTTGATTTCGGAAGAAGTTGCATCAAAGGGTGCGATTTTTATTTATTCAATCTTTCTACGAGTGCTGCTTACATAAAAAGGTTGCTTTTTTAGACGAGGTGTTTCATGTGCTTCCCCTCCACTGGGGTTTTCAATTTTTGACCTTCGAGGTTGACCAAAATATACGTGTCGTTCCCCAGTTGTTTTTCTATGACGAATGGCCCTGCCCAGAAAGGTTCTTGCTGAATGTTGCTTCCTTCGCTAGGCTCACTCAATTGTTCGTTCGGAGTCTGGAGGCAGTCTGCTGCTACGAGGAACTGTTCTCTATTGTCGGGACGTTGGTCCTTTTTACTGTTGTCTTGCCTGATGCTTGCCATTCCTGCTTCCATTTCAGCTATGAATTTCTCTATGCTTTCATCTGTTATCCTTGGTTGTTTAGTTTGCCCCGAGCATTCCTTGCTACCTTCTTTGGCCTGAACGTCTATTTCATTGCAGGCACGAGCTTCGAAAGGGTCGCCTGGTATCTCTGCGATCCCTCGTGGAGTTGGAAACCTGATCCTCTGATGAAAGGTTGAGGCTACTCCCATAATGCCATGCAACCACGGCCTTCCCACGATAGCGTTATAGGGAGAGTCTATGTCAACTATGCAAAATAAAGTTGACTGCTTTTGTCTGCCAATATGAATTGTGATCATTAGCTCCCCCCGAGGTGTCGATGGCTTTCCATTAAATCCGAATATATTATACGATGAGGGCACCAGAGCGGCTTTATTTCCCTTCATCTTATCATATGTTTGTCCGAAAAGTATATCAACGGAACTCCCAGGGTCCACGAGTATTCTTAGCATCGCTACCTTTCCCATTTGAAGGGTGATGACCAAAGGGTCATTGTGTGATCTTCCCTCGTTGAGGATGTCTGCTGCAGAAAAGGATACAGGTTGCTTTTGCCATTCCTCTAGATGATTCTTCGTGACTACACTGAGTATCTCCTTTCCCTCAAAATCCCTCTTATGGATTCTGTCTGTTTGGATCCCTTCGAGGCCTTTTGTGTGAACAATGGAATTACAGGCGCTGAATCTCGGAATGTCTCTATCGATGGTTATCACATAAGCTTCATGCTTCGGCTCTTCCTTCGGCTATGGCTGATTCGGAGGGGGCTTTGGTAGTTCCAGAAGGTGTTTGAATTGTTCTCTGGCTATGAAGAAATAAATTTGGTCCTGTGCCGTAACAGAATCTTCTGTCATATGCCCGTAAAATTTATGGAACTGACAGTAGTCCCTTGAATTTGTTGTGTGTTTTGGTTGATTACCCATGCTTCTGGGATATCTTATTTCACCGGCGAATTCGGATTGCTCGATAGTCCGAAGAGCATCTTCGATGGGTACGCAAAGCTTTGGTAGTTTTCTATCGTGAAAAGCAGGGAATCCGGGCTTTGTTGTCCCAAACTTTTTGTTTCCTTGTCCTTGCTGGCTGCTATTTCCTTCATATTCTCCTCGAGAGCCATTTCATCTGTTATCATTGTATTTTCGATTGTCGTGGTACTTTCCATCTCCGAACTTTGTTGGACCTCGTTCTTCGAGTGACAAATTGTTTATTGAGTGGACCTGTTTTAGGATGGTTTCCTTCCTCAAGGCTGCTTGTTCTTTGATTTCTTCCAAGGTGATTCGTTCCTTTTAGTATTTTCGAAGATCTTGTAATGTCTCGAGGTTCTTGGAGAAGAGCCTGTCATACAGAGGATGGTTTTTATCAAGAGCGTTGAGGAATGCTCGTACTTTGTCCTTTTCTGTAGCTCCGTTCCCCACCTCTATGCATTGTTCAGTCCATCTGTTTGTCAGACTCTTGGTGGACTCTCCTAGACGTACCCGGATGCTGAATAATTTTTCCACCCCTGGCTTGGAGGAGTTGTTGTATAGGAAGTGTAGTATAAAGACTTTGGACAACTCTTCGAAGGACGAGATCGAGCTGGCTGGGAGGTTGTCATACCAAGCGAGGGCTTCTCCTTTCAAGATAGAAGGAAAATATTTACAGAGCACCTCATCTCTATCAGCATAAGCCAAAAAGACTCGGAGATACATTTTAATATGCACGGTTGGGTCTCCCGAGCCATCGAAGATTGATGTGAAGGTGGGCATAGTGCATTTTATTGGAATCGCCATTGAGAGGATTTCTGGACTTAGAGGTGAGCGATTGACATCATTCATTGCCTGCGTGAGTTTAATCATGTCGCTTGACTGGATCCTGTTATCGAAAAGTTCTGCTCGGAGTGTCTTGATCTGATCCAACATTGCTTGTTGTAGGGCCCTAGCTTCGGCGTCCTTCTTCGTTTGGTTACCTTCGCTGAGTATCTGTATGCTTTCCTTCGGACATGCTCCTGGTTCAGTCCTTTTGCTTGATACTGTGATCATGTGGCCTTTGCTGACGCCCTTGGTCTTGACGTATGTTTTGGATACAGAGTGTTCCTTTGTTTGAGATACGTTGTATGGACGAGAGTGTCCTTCGCTACATCCTTTATAGTTGGATGCCGACTTTTCTGCCATCTTTTTATTTGCTTCGGCTAGTTGCTTTTTTAGCTTTTTTATCTTTCTGTTTTTCAAAATTAACTTCCTGAACCGTGCAGCTCTTCCCGTATTTTCTTCGGTTGGTTGGTGTAGAGGCATGTCGTTGTCAGGAACGGCCGCTTCGTCTTCATTTTCGTCGTTTTCGCCATTCTCTTCTTGTTCATGTTGCCGAGGTAGCTCGTCAGCCTCTGGGAATCCTTCTCCTTCTGGGCCTAAGTCCTCTACATGCACTTCGTCCTCGATTACTTGTTCTCTATGTTGGACTGTGCTAGCCGCCACCTCGGGTGATAACCCTTTACTCGTTGAAAATCTAGTGTAATGCTGTCTCGAGGAACCGGTCCTTTGCCTAGAAGATTCCACTCGCTGCTTCGGAGCCTGGTCAGATTTCGATGCCATTCTGGTCGTAACCTGTCAGAAGACAAAAAACCCGTGAGGTCCAAGGCGGCTACTGCAGTGTACTATGTCGGCCATGTAGGTCTGTACGTTGCAACGGTTTTTTATCGTACGAGTTTTTAGCGCAGGTCATATTTAGATATATTCCTAACTGTATTTTTTGTCCTTTAGCCAAAACCATCTTTCCCAATAATTCCTTCATAAAAATTTGTTTCCAAATGTAGCAGGCATTTTGAAAACCCTAAAAAATAGGTCTAAAGATTTTTCCATAATCGTTTTCTTATAGCTAATTTTAATTTTAAGGCATCCATGATGAAGATCCACTACCATTTTTGAAATCGGTTTCGTCATGCCAAGGTTTGAAACCCTTAGCTGATGACCTTACCATCTGATAATTTGCTCATAAAACCCTAAAACATGCTAAAGCCTTGAAGGATCTTTTAGATGCTTAAGGTACTGGAGCTTCTTTTAAAGAACAAGCTTCGAAAGTCTTTGAAAGGCTGAAAAAATCTATGAAAAATTTGAAAACCCGAAAAATCACAGGCAAACCCTAAGTTGTTTTAATCAGTCCCTGTTTCTAGCGCCAAACTGTACGAGTTGAAAATCTGCATAGGTATATGATGTACTACAACCCTCAGATCTAACTCATACATACAGTAATTTAAACATGATTCATGGTACGATGACCTCAAGAACAATACCGAAGACATATGAAAGACATTAATCAAAGGACTAAATGTATAAGGATTTGTATTTATTTCAGTGTTGCAACTACATGAATTATGATCCTAAGGAGCTAGAGGAGATACAGACCTAATCCCTCTCTTGCCGCTTAGGTTACACCCAAAAGATTCCAACCCCTACAATGTTTTCCAAGCTCGCCTTATATAGGCCAAACTTGGGTGGTTTACAGCTAATAAGACAAGGGACTCAATCGTGGTGGTGTCAGTCCTTGTCGAGTAAGGCGGTTCCTTCGGCGGCACTCCGAAGATGGTTCTGGGGCTTCGGTCCTTTAGGGCGGAGCCCGAATCTCATTCTTCTGATTCGTCTCTCGCTGTCTTCGGTCTCACCCTTCTTCGGTTTGGTCCCGAGGCTTCACCAATACTTCTTCTGGCGCGATCATGCTTCTTAGATCTCTGACACGTGTCCCGAGGGATTTTACCCTCCACAATCGGCTTTATAGGTTAAATGCACTCTACAACGTTCCCTGCAGTAGTCTAATTTTCACCTCATGCTCATCAGTCTCAACTGATTCTCCACCATCAATTTATGCAATAGTTTTTAGGTGAAATCTTAAGAATCAAAACTACTAAAAGAAAAAAAAAACATGTTAAAACCGAATCATTAGCTTGGGGTACCTGATTATATAAAAGTGGAATATGTCAGAAATGTTTACCTTTTCTTGTAGATTCACATGCATCATGTTTGTGTTTCATATCCCCATATAAAAGGCATGGCTTTCCATTGGGACACTGAGAAATCACATGGTCACCTTTATAATCACACTGGGTGCAATCCTTATAGGATAAATCAGTGACTTTACAATTTAAAGTATTGGGATCCTATTCTCACCACTTCCTAAATGTTGTGCTACTTCTTCTCTCTTTAAACCTTACTCTAACCGAATTTCTTGTGTACGGTAGAAATATCCATCCAAAGCAACAGTTGAATCGTATGGTCTTGCTTAATGGCTAATCCAAAAAAGAATTCAAAGAAACCTCACTTAAATATTTGCAAGCAGTGCAGGTATCAGACCTAGTCTTCTTGTTGTTTTTTCTATCCTCTATGTATGCAACAAGATTCATATTCTTCACTCTCATTAGAAAATAGCACATCAAGCTCATAAGGATGCTTAATAACATGCTTCTTGATTCTTCACTTATTATAAACCTTTCCGCACCGTAAACCTCCAAATGGATGCTTATCCAATTTAAACTGGTCAACCAACTTACTAAATCACTAGCTAACTCTGCACGGCTAGACATGCTAGGAAGAAATAAAATAGAACATGAAGCTTGGATAGAGCAGTGGAGAATGAGGAAGGCGTTGAAGCTTTAACAAAGAACTGTAAAGGTCTCACATCACATCATA
>JAJJMA010336624.1:0-11670 GCA_023529015.1 Papaver nudicaule
TCTCATTCATTCTTGTACTCACAGTATTTGTGGGATCAAACACTGGTCATGACACAAGGCCACGTTACACAAGAATACGATCTCAATCGCTATTATCACTACTAAAGTAGTCGACTATATTTCGAAAGAATAGATGAAGTAGAAATAGAAGAATATCCATAAAGTCATAACTCCTACTAACCTTTTATCGATGAAGAATAATTGATGTCTTCTTTGTCTTCACAGTCTTCGTCTTCAAGGTCTCTACTACTTTGTCTATATCCCAATTCCGAAATCTAAACTCTAGTAGGCTAAATCAAGAATTGAGTTTTGACACCTAAAACTGACAACTAGCTTGACATACCAACGCTAGTGGGTTTGACCGGACAATGGCCTAACAACTCCAATGTCCCAATGTAGAGTTGATCAACAAGATCACAACTCCAGTTATTTAGGTTTGGATATTGATTTTTTAGATCGTCCAAACCTAACCATAAGACTCACGAGCCAAAACGAAAAGTTGGTAGTATTTCGGTACCCCTCCTTTTTCAATATCCAACAGACCAAAGATAATCTTTATCTTATTGACACATTGAGAACCGTTAGATGGACCACAGAAGATATTTCGTGATAACCAAGTCCAACTAAGAGATAAAGGAGTCAGAGTTTAACCCGTGTGAAAATCCCAGAGAATATTCACCTTGGGCGGTTCGAAAACCGTCCATCTGAATCACGACCAAATGCATCGAATCTGACGTTCACGTACTAGTACGCGTACAAATTGATACTTTGGAACTCAGGAGAAATTCCGAGTCTCAGTTCGACGTACGGTTCGAGAACCGTCGTTTCCAGATTAGGGTTTAACTTGGATCCGCTGGAAGTTCTGGGCTGGACCAGTACTTAGATGTGTTATACGCCCTCAGCTATAATCCACTGGACTCTTGCTCTAGAGTACTCATTTAGATTCACCCATATCCAACAAGTGATTTGCAAGCAAACCATTGCAATGAACAAATGGTATCGAATCTATCTCATGCATTCTTGTAAACTTAGTATTCGTGGGAACAAATACCAACATAACTCATGGGCATGTAGACAAGAACACGATATCAATCGCTATTAGTATCACTACTAAAGTAGCCGACTATTTCGAAAGATAGAGTAAGTATAATAGAAGAAGGGATATTTTGTGTAACCTCCCCTCCAAAGGTCACCAATTTGCATTGCCTCCCCTACACATTGAATATTAGTGAAACCTCCTACCGGCAAGTTATCCTCTTAGGTGGCAGTTAAATGCCACATAATTAGTCCATGTGTACCAACTATATTTTAAAATGACGAAGACACCCTTTAAAAATTCCATTGAACGGTCAACTTAATCCCTTCTTCTTCTCTATTCTTCTCTTCGCCTTCTCCGATATAAATTGGGTACTGTACCGCCATTAGAGACGTCTTCTTCAACGCAAATCGACCACCGAGTTCTCCGCCGCCAAATTCTCCACCACCTTCTTCTTCGTTTCTTATAAGAAAAAAAAATCCATTTTTTTCGAAATCAAATCAAAAGTGATTTTCGAACAGTAAGGATCCAAAAAATCTAATGATATCTTTGTTCTTGCTTTATTTCTCCTCCTCCGTGTCAAATAAGCGGCCAATTTTTTTTCTGATAATATTAATCATAAAATTTCAAGATATAATATCTCCTTCACATCTGAACAAGTTTCAGTAAAATGGGTTTCCATTTCTTTTAAATGCTTTATGTTTGAACATTTGTGAATATCTATATATGTATGTCTGGAATCTTCTTAAGGAACCCATGTGGGTGTTCTACTAATTGCATTTTCTTTTTGTCTAATTGCAATTTCTCGGTATACGATTTTGTTGTTTTTTTTTTTTTTAATCAAATTGCAAATTAGATTTCTTGGTTTCTCCATCAAATTACAGTACACATAGAAAAAGAAAAAAAAAGTGTACTGGTTTTTCCGCACATGGTTTCTCCATAATAGCCCCTGAATTCTCCGGTAGCTTTAATCATTTTCATTGATTCACTAATAATTTTCCCATTTTCTTCTTTCACATTTGTGGTCATCCCATGATCGCAATCAATCGATGGTTTTACTCCTGATTGTATTACTAACATCTCTAGTTCTTCTTTAGTAAACTTGTTTTGGAAAAAAAATCAACAGTAGGGCAAAACACTAAATTAATTTTGAGAGGATTCGAAGAAGCCCACTTAGATAATTGGGTCTGTGAGATTCGGATTACATAGAAGATTGGGACAGTGAAGTGAACAAGTTATGGTGATTTTTAGGGTTATATTTCAGTCGAGAAGATGGTGTGTTGTTGTTGGTGTTGAATTGTAGGGTCTGTGAGATTTGGATTACAAGAAATTTATGACATAGTCAAACCACCATTAACGGTGGAAATAAGCTTGCTGGGTTAGGTTTTTTTCCTTATCTTCCACAAATATATATGTGGGGAAGAAAGGATACGTGTGTTTCAAAATCCTCACCGTTGTTTAATTGGTTTTGACACAACCATTAGATTAAATTAGTATAATACGAGGGCTTTTCTGGTAGTTCGCATATTTTTCTTCACCTGTTCATAGGTGTCGCGTCAGCTAACTGCCACCTAGGTGGATAACTGGACGGTAGGAGGTTTCTCTAATTTTCAATCTCTAGGGGAGGTAATGCAAATTTAGATATTTAGAGGGGAGGTTTCACAAAATACCCCATAGAAGAATTTCCATGAAAGTCATAACTCGATTTGGCCAGACTTAAGAAATCAATGGGAAAGAATCAAGTCTGATAGTATTTGGCTAGTGGGTGATGGTTCTAGCATTGACTTCTGGAATGATAACTGGTGCACATCTATTGGTTCTTCTATAGCTGATCATTTGGAGTTGGACACTTCGAACATGATAAACTCAGTTGCGGATTTCTTAGTAGATGGTAACTGGAGATTTCCAGACTATATGCCTGAATTAGACGGGATGTTGCAGCAGTGCATAAGTGGAACTCCTCATGCTCCCCACATGGAAGATAAGAGAGTTTGGAGGCATGGTAAATCAGGTATAATCACAATGCGAGAAGCTTTTGAGTATTGCAGGCCCAAGGCTGTCAGCTCCAAAGACTTCTATGATATATGGAAATGCAAAACTCCTCCTCGAAGAGCTTGCACGGTCTGGAAGGTGATGCACAACAGAATTGCAACTGATGATAATGTCAAGTTTCTGGGAAGCGATACAGCTAATTGTTGTAATCTTTGCTCCTCCCCTTGCTGCTCTGAAACACAGCATCATTTGTTCTTTAGCTGCACCTTTGCTTCTTCTCTGTGGAGCTGGATGGAGCATATTTTCCAGCACAAAATTGATGCTATCTCGGTAAGTTCTCTTTTCGAGTCTTTTCGTAAGTATGCAGGCTGTTCCCAAGTTAGAAATCTCCTTTGGATTGCTGGGATCAACTGCATCTGGCTCATTTGGGATTGTCGCAACAAGTTGAGGTTTGAGCATGTTACAACTTCTACCGCTCAAGCAATTGCCAAATTGGGTAACCTTATCAGAGAATCTGGGTTACATGCAAAAGGTCATACTTTCAATACGTCTGTTGATGCCTCGATCCTGAATCAACTGGGAATTCCAGGTAAGCCTCCCAAAGCTCCTAGAATCATTCAGGTAAAGTGGGAACGTCCTATATTTGGTTTCATGAAAGTGAATGTATATGGTTGTTCTTTGGGCAACCCGGGCCTTGCGGGGTGTAGCATTATATTCCGTGACCATAACGGTATAGCTAGAGGTCGCTTAGCTCAACAACTAGGTGTTACTAATGCTGTAATGGCAGAATTATGGGGAGCCATGCATGCTATCAGACTTTCGCAGTCGAGAGGTATTCAGAGACTTTGCTTGGAATGCGATTCTACCTTTGTCATTCAAGCCCTTAGCAATCCTAGACTGGTTCCTTGGTCTATTGCGGTGCATTGGAGTCTTATCATCCATTCAGTTCAGGTTCTCACACATCTACAGAGAGGGAAATTCTGTGGCGGATTTATTGGCAAAGCGTGGTGCCTCCATGGGTTCTCAGTGGTGGGATGACCCGCCAAATTTTATTAGGAACAAGCTCAGCATTGATAATTCTTTGCTTCCATTGTATAGATTTTGCCATATGTAATTCTTTTTTTTCTTTTCTTTTTTTTTTTTTTTCTTTTCTTTACTTCCTAGTTCTTTTTTCTTGTTTGTGGAGGTCAGGACTAGCCCCCCTCTATTCTTTCTTCTTGATTTTAATAAAATTCTTCCCAGTGTGCCAATGCCATGGGAAGCTTCCTAAAAAAAAAAAAAAAAAAAAAAAAATTTGGGCGGTTCGTAAACCGTCCATCTGAATCACGACCAAATGCATCGAATCTGACGTTCACGTACTAGTACGCGTACAAATTGACGATTTAGAACTCAGGAAAAATTCCCAGGTCACTGTTCACGAACGGTTCGGGAACTGTCGTCATTCAGATTAGGGTTTAACTTGGATCCGCTGGAAGTTCTGGGCTGGACCAGTACTTAGACGTGTTAGACGCCCTCAGCTATAATCCACTGGACTCATGCTCAAGAGTACTCCTTTAGATTCACCCATATCCAACAAGTGATTTGCAAGCAAACCATTGCAATGGACAAATGGTATCGAATCTATCTCATGTATTCTTGTAAACTTAGTATTCGTGGGAACAAATACCAACATAACTCATGGTCATGTAGACAAGAACACGATCTCAATCACTATTAGTATCTCTACTAAAGTAGCCGACTATTTCGAAAGATAGAGAAAGTAGAATAGAAGAATTTCCATAAAAGTCATAACTCTTACTAACCTTTTGTCGATGAAGAATAATTGATGTCTTCTTTGTCTTCACAGTCTTCGTCTTCAAAGTCTCTACTACTTAGTCTATATCCGAATTCCGAAATCTAAACTTTAGTAGGCTAAATCAAGAATTGTGTTTTGACACCTAAAACTGACAACCATCTTGACATACCAACGCTAGTGGGTTTGACCGGACAATGCCCTAACAATCTTCCCCTTTGTCCATTTTAGTGACAAAACCAATTTACATATGGATTCAAAAGATATACAATTAAGTACTAACCTGATGTATCTTGATTTCTTGAATTCTTCAACTTCTCCCTTGAGTCTTGATGTTTTCGTTTAACTCTTCTTGATGAATTCGGAGACAACACCTTCAACATATCCAGCTCAAATAACCACAAAGGTACGCTCAAGCTTATATGGGTTAATATGCTAATCCCACATGTTGTTTGTGCATAGAGTAAGAATCTGAGCAAACTTTAAAGTTCGTGTATCAAAACTTTTAAAATGATTCTACTCATTCCTGATATGAAGCTTCTTCTCAGCTTTAATTTCTCCCCCTTACTTGATACTTTGGAAAAGCACAACAAGCAAGCACATCTCGTTCTCCCCCTATGGTTATGAACCACAAAAACAAGAACCATATGTATTCTCCCCCTATTTGTTACAAAAATATGACAAAGTAGTTCGAGACTAGGGTTTCATATACCTATGAAATAGGTTAAGCTAAGTACTCGCATACCAAGTTTAAGATGACATAACTAGGAAATTAGAACGATGATCTCTAAGTTGATTCATCTTTGGAGAAATATAGACACACTTTTCTCCTAATATTCCACAACCACGCTCCCCAAAAAGATTCGTTATTAAGCGCAAGTTCAAGTTAAGAACTCTCCCCCATGTGGTGTTATTCAATAAAGAACAAATTACAAAGTCTAACATGGACAAAACAATTTTAATGTTATCCAGTTTTGCTTTGTTTATAATATCTTTCCCTTAGCCAAATTTTTGGAAAAGAGTATATGATTCCGAGTTTGTGAAAACCCTAAAAATCATACAATCAAAAGTTTCTTGATCGTGAGAAAAAGCATAACTTTTGCAATAGACATAACTTTGCATCACTACCGAGGTAATGGAAAAAGCTATGTGTTGCAATAAGATTGAGGTAGACAAATCAAGTATTGCAAACATCATTAATAATCATCTAAGAAGAACTTTTATTAATGAAATAAAGTAGTACATGCTGAAAAACTCTAAAAAGCATGAAAAGGCAAACTACTTTTAGATATAGTTTATATTCCTTAGGAAAAAGTAAGAACAAGTTCTCACAAGGAATCAACTAATCTGTTGAAAGAAGTCTGACGTTCACGTACTAGTACGCGTACAAATTGACGATTTGGAACTCAGGAAAAATTCCCAGGTCACTGTTCACGAACGGTTTGGGAACCGTCGTCATTCAGATTAGGGTTTAACTTGGATCCCCTGGAAGTTCTGGGCTGGACCAGTACTTAGACGTATTAGATGCCCTCAGCTATAATCCACTGGACTCTTGCTCAAGAGTACTCCTTTAGATTCACCCATATCCAACAAGTGATTTGCAAGCAAACCATTGCAATGGACAAATGGTATCGAATCTATCTCATGTATTCTTGTAAACTTAGTATTCGTGGGAACAAATACCAACATAACTCATGGTCATGTAGACAAGAACACGATCTCAATCGCTATTAGTATCTCTACTAAAGTAGCCGACTATTTTGAAAGATAGAGAAAGTAGAATAGAAGAATTTCCATAAAAGTCATAACTCCTACTAACCTTTTGTCGATGAAGAATAATTGATGTCTTTTTTGTCTTCATAGTCTTCGTCGTCAAGGTCTCTACTACTTAGTCTATATCCCAATTCCGAAATCTAAACTCTAGTAGGCTAAATCAAGAATTGTGTTTTGACACCTAAAACTGACAACCAGCTTTACATACCAACGCTAGTGGGTTTGACAGGACAATTCCCTAACAAAGAGCCATAAATCCTTATATAACTTTATTTGGTCGTTCCAAAACTGCCTGCCTGCTTCGGTAATCGACAGTGTTCTATTCCCTGGGAGAAACAACAAGTGACTGAGTAATTTGGTGCGAGCTTCATTTATATTCTTGGGAGGAGCACCTCGACATAACGGGACGTCCTGGTCAAAGCTCATCTGACGAGCTCCCCGGTCGATATTATATGCGTTGACTGTAAAGCTTCATGCTTCATTGATACCGATGAGGTGACAACTACAACAACTTATCATGAAAATCTTCTCTGCTTCAGTAGTAGACCCTCCTAGATGAAGAGTCTTTATTGGAGCATTACTTGAAATATCACCGAATGATCGAAGTTGAGCCACACCATTGAGAATCGAAGTCCATGGACGGAAAACCACCGCTTTCTCATCATCCATAAGTGCAAGAAAATCCTTTGAAGTAGATTTATTTATCCAACGAACGATTCGAGCATGGTCTGACAAAGCTTTGTCTTTAGAAGATAAATTTGGGGCGTAACCAGGATAATGTTCATACATCCAGGCTTGTATAAAGTTCGTGGGTATAAACGTATCAATCTTCGCAACACCGTTGGAGAGTCTCATGTGCGCTGACAGAGCAGAGAGTTGTGTATACAGTGTGCCAAGAAACAAAGAGCCAATGAGAAGAGATATACCTTGGGCCAGCTTTATTGCATAAGGGATGAGCATGAGTTTCAACTTCTTATGGCCATGGTGGTTTTCAAAGACGTCTTTCGACAGCCAAAGTGTAAGGAATGTAGCAATAGACAATAGTGAAGTACACTCATTGTCAGGCTTCGACCAGTGAACCATCCACAAAGAATAAGAATATTCCTGCTTGTTTGAAGTTTTAGCAATGTTCTCCAGTTGGGTATATACCTGTTCTTCAGCAGCATTCAAAGAAATACTGAGCTCGCCGTTATTTGGGAGTCGTAGTAATGCTGCCAAAGCCTCCAGTGAAATTACAAGCTCTCCCCATGCAAATATGAACGAGTTTGTGCCACCACACCAACGAATCAGGAGAGCAGTTAAGCCATGTTTATCCCTGACTATAAAGGAAACAATCGAACTCTTCATAGCATAGAAGATTCTGGCTTTCTCTAATAATTTCTTAACAATTGGGATGTCAAGCATCTTCTTAGCATATAAAAGCCATGAATCAATTGGTTTTTGTGGAGAGCGGTAAACAATTTTAGAAGCATTGAAGTCACCTCTCTGAAGACAGAAATGAGTCACAAGTGATGGGCTAATAACCATTGGAGCACCAGAATTGCTTGTAAGAATTCGAGCTTGATTTGGGGAAATTGCAGATTGAGCTAAATTTGCTATGCGAGCTTCGAATTCATCATTGTGTGGGGAATGTCCTTTGGAACTGTGTTGGAAGTAGCATCATCACCAACATGGGAAGAGCTATGGGATTCATTATCAGTCATCTTGATCCTTCACTCTACAAAAAATTCTGTGTGTGTGAAAAAGGGGAAGAACAAGCAAAAAAAAAAAAGAGCTCACGTAAAAAAAAACACGCGTGATATATATATGCACGCATCCCTAAGCTATAGGGAGTCCTAATCTTGCTGGGACTGGGTATTATCTAAAGGGCTTGGTCCTTAGGTCTTGTTTGGGCTTCATGTTTGCGATTAAGGAGTCCGTGCAGATGTGGCTAGCTTGTTCAACATATGCTCACCCTTGAACACTCACGGTTCCATGCTGCGCAGGGGACTAAATGTTGATGGTGGTTTTTGGCAAGGAGGTCGCAAGAGTAATTTTGCACAAATTTCTGGCATCTTGGCGTTGTCAGGTGAATGGCTCAAGGCAAGGTATGATTTATTTGCAGTAGGGATAAGAGAATTGGCAACCATGGCCATATTTCGATTTTTTACGACCATGACCTAGTGCCATGGTCCACATCCCATCTATCCCTAGCCTACACGGCCATCCACCCTAGCCTACACGGCCATCCACCCTAGCCTACACGGCTACCCTTGGCCTACACGGCCAACTCTAGCCTACTGCATTCCCATCCTAGCCTATCCGCCATCCTATCCTAGCCTACACGACATCCCTAGCCTATGCGCCATCCCATCCTAGCATATGCGGCTATCTGCCCTGGCCCACACGTGCATCCCATCCCATGTTGTTGCGAGTCTAACACCAGGGCCCCACTTTCTTTGATTGGTCATAACCTAATGTCATGGTACCACTTTGTTTGCTTGGCCGTGGTTTAGGCTACGGCCCCACTTTTATAACTTGGTCATGGTTAGCACCATGTCCCACTTTGTTTGCTTGGCCGTGGTTTAGGCTACGACCCTACTTTTATAGCTTGGTCATGATTAGCACCATGTCCCACTTTGTTTGCTTGGCCGTGGCTTAGGCTACGACCCCACTTTTATACCTTGGTAATGGTTAGCACCATGTCTCACACTTTTGGCTTGGCCGTGGCTCTTGCCACGGCCCCACTTTCATCTCTTGGCCATGGCTCATGCCATGGCCCCACTTTTATCACTAGGTCATAGTTCATGCTACGGCCCACTTTTATCACTCGGTCATATCTTATGCTTGACCCCACTTTTATTGCTTGGCCGTGGCTCATGCCACGACCCCACTTTTATTGGTCGGCCATGGTCTAATACTATAGCCCCACGGCCATGATCCAAATCCTAGTTGGTTATGGTCTTTATAGAATCCATGATATTTCAGTTTCCTAATCGAACTAGGAAATCTGACAGATTACGAATTACTGTAAAGAACGATTGATACTGTCTAATCCGTAAGGATTCAGGAGACTTCGTGAAAATTGTTCATGTGCGAGTTTCCCATGACATACTAAAATTTCATAATTTAAGAAAATATAGGCTGGCCTAGGCGATTTTTAGAGTAAGTGACGTGCAAACTGTCTAGAAATCTGAATATGACCTAACGTTATGGTTTATCCCTATACATCCTATAGTAGACTTCCTACTAAGATTATTATGCTATGCAATATAGCTTATTATCATTCATGGATCCTATCTTTAGGTCTTGAATTGGCAATGCTCATGCATTTTTGGTTGTGGCTACGCTGTGTTAGCATAACCCGGCTTTTCTCCAGATTATAGACTTGCTTTTATAATCAGTGCTACATTTCTTAATCATGGCTCATGGCTATGACTATATTATTTTAGGCATTCATATGTCTCTATTACTCAGGGAATTGGTGCATTATATTCCACAAGCCAATTTCTCATATTTATGGCATACGAAGAGTCGTATTTACTTGACTATTGCCACAGAGGGTTGCTGAAATCCCCTCAGTCTAAATGGCGATTGCATAGATCAATCCTTAGACTATTTTTACTGGTCTAAATGGCGATTGCCCATAAAAAGGTCACTCGACCAGTTTGGAAATAAGTTCAAGAGGTTCATTAGAACAATCAGTTCAATTCAGTGCAGTACAATCAACTCATCTCATCGATAATTGATTAACTCTTCTCATTCAGCGTTCAATATCTAGTGAGAACTGAATATCCATTCTTTTAGCAACTTTATTCACAACATCACAGAAATCATAGAAATTCTATGATCTCATCTTTCTCGGCTTCCCTCCCTTAAACCAACCCTGTTTCCTCTTCTTGTAACTGAAGCAATACTCGAACGACCATTTCTTGGTTTAGGCGAGTCTTGTTCGATCTTGACCTCTCGAATACCAATACAACTTCATACTTTACCCCTCAGATTCTCTTTATTGTTTTACACCAAATCAAAACACACCCATATTTTCACTAGCTAGAATTTGATACTTGATAGTATTATTGTTTTAGATCTTTTTATAGAGAATACAAATAAGTCCGACAATACAAAAGGTTAAAAGGTCAAAATAGGAGATCAAGGAAGTTCTTGGTAACATTGGGAGTTGGTGGACATGAAGATAGCAAGAGAGAAGTCTACAAAGAGTCAAGAAAACCTCAAAATTACTGAAGGCAGCCACGTCAATGTTAACAAGGATTGAACAAAGTCAATCACATGAAGGAATTATAGTAATTCATAGAGGTAGCCCTCCTGTTATATAAAATACTACTGCGAGAAACCTTATTATCAAGAGAATTATCGAAGATTTTCCTACAACAACTTCAGTCACGACCTGTTTTTCTTTACTACTGCTTCATTCTTTAGTTGTTGTTGTAGCCATGGGTCTGTTTGATGTTTGCCAGGGGTTTAAGAAGAGAGGTTAAGATATGGATAAAAATTGGGTACAAAACGTTCACAGTTTGGGGTTAGTTTGAAGCCAAAGAAACAAGAAAGAAGTTGAGTTTATGTTGTCGGGTCTACTGGTGATTGAATGGAAGACATTGATGGGTGCAATTGAGTTCTGCTGAGTTTGCGAATGTGGGTTTTGTTTATGCATGCAGTTTTTGCAGGGAAGGAGATATTACCAGTCATTAGAAATCAACAACAGAGAAATTCCTCTTGCAGTAGCAACATGCACAAAACCTGCTTGCTAAAAGGCCTAGATACTAGTACCTTGAGTTCATCCAACCAGTCTATGCCCCAAGTCTAAACATGGGTTCAAAAGGTGTTTTAGTTACACGAGATGGGTTAAAATAAGTTGAGAACAACCAGTGACAGAGCCAGGATTTCTGGTTGGGAGGTGCATTTTGGAACTTTTTTTACTCTCAACTAGTCTTGTTCTTCTTTATCTCAATATATGTGACTAAGAAATCACTTAACCGTTCATCACCCATTCGATTTTGTAAACTGAATTTTATTATGTTCATAGCATTCATGTTCAATTTGATATTTAATTATAATTCAGGTTCACCCGATTGATCAT